>JAVTVY010021521.1:0-84454 GCA_036873755.1 Hanleya hanleyi | reverse complement strand
TGATACCTTTAACATGTCCCGTGTGTACTGAGAGAAGACAACGCCAACAGGCCCTCTCAACGATGTAATCGCTTATTACATATCCAAAAGGTTTTTTTTAAAACCACCCCATTTTTCCGAAAGGGGAAACTTCTAAAAAAGCACAAAAAATTAACACCAGATGCCCACACACATATATATATCCTGTGCTCGTTCAAATAAATTTCAGTCCGTATATAATTCGGGCTGTTATAACTTCTATCAAAATAAAAAAATAAATTTCAGTCCGTTATTATTCGGGCTGTAATATTAATTAGTAACATTCCCGGGTTCAAAAATAAATTTCAGTCCGTTATCATTCGGGCTGTGATATTAATTACTGGGAGAGAGAAAAAACTAAAATAAAACCTGTGTTTATAAGAGAGAGATTAGTCCTGACAAGGACTGTTAATATATAGGGCAGGGATTGTTTTTTTTGGTGATGCAGTTTGCTAATAGAATAAAAAAAGAGGGGTAATGTGGGACCTATGCTTTTGAAATTTGTGCCCAAGTTAGAAGTTCTCTTTCGAGAAGCATTGGTTAGTTCTGAAAAGAACTGTTAGTTCTGAAAAGAACTGTTAGGATTCAATTTGGTATCCCTGTTTTCTTCAGGAGGGGGTTTTCTTGTCTACCCCCTTACATCTCGCTCACTGAGAAGTAGCGGTAAGGTGTCAATGTGAATCGATGTTGAACACCCTCTTCTTCGTAATCTGGACTTATGGGCAGCCCGTCTAAAAAGGTGGCGGCAGCTATCCCCTGTGGGCCCTCTTCGTGCTTGTTGTCCTCTAAGTCAGGAATGGGGAGGTCTTCCAGCGGAAAATTCACGGTTGCCTCTTGTGGTGGTGGTGATGGACGGGGCGCCAGCAGCCGAGGAGGGGGGGCAGGGCGCATTTCGTCCTCCATGGTCCTGCGTAGTAAATCTATCCACCCCTCCTCGCTAATGGTTCGGGCAGAATTTATCAGTTTCCGTAAATTTTCCGCTGTTCCACCTCCCGTCACGGCTTCGTTGTTAAGTCTCCTACTCCACTCCGTAAATTCTGCCAACCAAAACTGCTTGATTTCTTTCTTCATTGCTCTCGTCGCCCGTCTCGATATTCCTCTTCGCCCAGATGTGGTAGACATGGTTGCACGGCTCATTTTTTTCTCTCTGTGTATATCTGTTCTGGTCAGTGAAAGGTTTTTGAATAGCCCGCTTCAAGCTGGCCGCTATATATATATACAAAGCGCGGACCTCAGCGAAATGGCTCTAGCTGGGTCGTCTAGAGCTACGCTGCAGAAAATATGTTTGTGTTTCTTTCCCAATTATAAACGGCTGTGATTTTACAATAAATGTCAGTGCACGTATAAATTTTATTTCCAATTGAACTCAGGCAATTCATAGTGTAGTATTTAAAAAATTTAGCCGCCTAGCGCTAGACTATGCCGTTATTTTAATGAATTTATCGATTTTTTACACGCCTAACGTTAAAGTACGATAGTATGGAAAACCCGCTACACTGGAAATAAATTGATTTTCCTGGCTAAAAATACGTCAAGACTATGGCTTACAGCCTTATAATATTACCCTGAAAATTGTAACGGGTTTATCGAAGGTAAACTATAGAAAAACTATTAAAACATAGCCTTCGTTTCAGTGCAGGGTCAACGAGCAGAGTTCCGATTCATTTTGGAGCGCTGGGCATGACGCCATCTAGCGGCCGGTACAGGCACTGAGAATGGAATGTCTTGAAAGGGAGCTAATAACCCATAGGCCGGTGAAACATTTTGGAGACGATTTCAATGTTGTCTTCTCTTCCATCTGTGCGGGAATTCTTAATTGTTTTACAGTGCAGGCACAAATGACACACAGATGTAGCGTCGTCGCAAATGTTCTGAAGTATATTTTATCTTGGAGCGCGCACCTACAAAAATTGCATTGTAAATCTTAATTATTTTTCTATTGGGTACGCGTACGAATTTTTTTATTACGATGAAATTAGCAAGAATCGGTATATACATTTTGCCTGGACGGTGTTTTGTCATTCACCATTATGGCAGCGCACGGAAAGGAGCTCGCCTTCTTCCAACTGACGTCTGATGTGATTCTCATCGTCTATGATCATGAATTGCAGCTGATCGAAGAACATCCTCGAGAAGTGAAGTTATGTTTAAGCTTAGCAGGCTGGACTCTATTGACACGGTTGTTACAGGGAAAAGAGCCCGAAGTCGATTTCCTGCATGTGGGAGTCGGTGTTTACCTGCGAAGTGGTAGAGATGATTCTTTTTTTCCGCGGTTAGAACAGTGTGGGGGTGCCGCTATCCTACTCCGGCCGGCATTATGGCAGGCGCTGAAAGCTATTATCACCGATGTCCACGATGTACTCTACCCCCAGGCGCGCTCTCTAGCTACCCGCACTCTTACACCGGACTGTACCCTATTGTTATACCCCCAACGCGTGGAGCTCATCGATGACGATAGCCGATGTTGGTGTACGTCTGAACCCGCGCGCGTCTCTTTATCCCCGGAAGGCTGGATTACCTTGAAACGTGTGTTATGCGGTAACCTCGACGGAGATAGCATTCACCTGTGTGACGATGTCTACATTTTCCGCGGTCCCTATTTTGCTCGACTTCTCTGTCTCAAGCGAGGGGGTTTTACTCTGGACCCCGATCTATGGTCGGCTTTGCAACAAGTAGTCCCCATGGTGGATGAAGTACTGTCTCCACAGGAGCCGCCTCTCACAGAATAGTACCTGACACTATAAATACCAGGGATGAGACAGAGTGTGTGTCATTCACCGTTCGACATTTACAGCAAGCATGTCACTACGAGCCATCCTCCCCCTTACACCCTACCAGGTGGGGTTATACGTCTATGAAGATAAAGTCACCCTGGTGGAAGACTGTGGAGCTATTTGCTGGGCGCGCGCTGAGACTCTATCGAATACGGTGACGCTACAGCGTGATGGCTGGACTAAATTTAAACGGGTGTTGAACGGTGAGTTGGACGGACACCTCATCCACATGGACAATGCCATCTACGTATACCGTACCGCCCTCTTCCCACGCGTGGGCCGCTACCAAGATCCTACGCGAAGTTTCATCCTAACTCCCTCTCTGTGGTCAGCCTTGGAGAAAGTAGTGCCTATTGTGGACCAGCTGTTTACACCGGACGAACGATCACCAGACCAGTTGGCGTGGGCTCGTGCTATGGAAGACGCGCTGGCTGAACCCCATGAAAAAAAAAACAACATGATGAATCCGATGATACAGCCGGGAAAGACGAAAGTACTATATCTATAGAATGCACAGAGGCTAGAGTGGCAGTGTCACCTGATGAAGCAAACACACATGACGGACACCCAGAGGCGACCCGATGAGGGGTAAGAAGACCGTAATGAAGCGGTCCCGAAAGGGGAAAAAGGAGTCAGCATCTACAGTGAACAAGGTGTTAACCGATTTGTATTACAACCCCACCAGTCCAGCCGCGTATAGCGCTGTGGGAGCGCTCGCTCGAGCTGCCCATTCTCAAGGCATCAGTCGAACTGAAGTTCGAGACTGGTTAAAAACCCAAGACACTTATAGTTTACATCGAGCAGCCCGACGACATTTTCGCCGTAACCGAGTCATCGTAGGAGGTATAGACGCGCAATGGCAGTCGGATTTAGTGGATATGAGCCGATTTGCACCTCACAATGATGGACATCGGTACATATTGACCTGTATCGATATTTTATCCAAGTATGCCTGGGTACTACCCATTCGCACCAAAACAGGAGAGAATCTAATAGGAGCGTTCCAGCAGATTTTCAAGACGGGGCGCAAACCTCTTTATTTGCAAACGGATGAAGGCACAGAATTTCTCAACCGACCCTTTCAAGCCTTTCTTAAGAAACAGAAGGTATTTTTCTTTCATACGTACAACGAGACGAAAGCTTCTGTGGTGGAACGATTCAATCGCACCTTCAAAGGACGAATGTACAAGTATTTTACCGCCCAAAACACCCGACGGTACATCGATGTACTACCTCAACTGGTGCAAGGGTACAATCGCGCCTATCATCGCAGTATCCAGCGAGCTCCCTGTGATGTGACAGAACGCAACGAACATCAAGTGCGTGCTACGCTGTACTCATCCAGTCCATCACAACCACTCACGGCACCCCGTTACAAACGTGGAGATGTGGTACGGATCAGTAAAGTGAAAGGCCAATTTGAGAAAAGTTACTTGCCCAACTGGAGTGACGAGCACTTTGTCATCGTTCGCCATAAACCTCGACAGCCACACGTCTATCAACTGAAAGATCTACAAGGAGAAACACTGCAAGGCACGTTTTACGAGGCAGAATTACAACCCATAGTGAAAACACCGAAAGACTACTACACGGTGGAAAAGATTTTGAAAACGGAACGTCGACGTGGCATTCCCTATCATTTCGTCAAATGGCAAGGGTGGCCTCGTTCGTTTAATTCCTGGGTGTCAGGTCGTGACATGAAACGCCTATAAATTCTAACCCCTATCACCACCAGCCTTCAGTGTAGGATTGTACCATGGATAGTACACATCTACCCTTACTGTTACGAACTCGAAAAGCACAAGTCGGTACTGTAGTGTGTCTAGTAGTGCTTCTGGGTACGTTATTTACAGGCGTGTTCTACGATTTGTCGTACGTGATATCCTGTTTCAACAACCTGCGTTCCACATCTCAGTCATCCACCACTTCGACCACCACCACCACTTCGACCACTACGACGACGCTGCCTACACCATCCAAGACGTCAAGGTACCGCCACGTATCAACCCAGACACCCACGTCTACCACACCGTCCACACCGTCTACTCCATCCATCACCACGTTACCCTTTGCCCGCTACATCCAGTCACCCACGACGACCACCACGCCCCGTACTACGACTCCACGTCATCCTCCGTCATCCCTGAGAAGCGACGATCCTTCCACCCCATCATCACCACCATCACCTAGTACATCCACCACCACCACTACGCCGCTAAAAATATTTGCAGTGGATCCCCGTGAATCACGTTTACCACGGCAACGGTACCCATTCGACTACGATCCCCGGTGGGATCCACGACAACTGGGGTGGGCTTCTAAACGCCGAGCGCAAATCACCAAATAAAAAACTAAAAAAAAAAAAAAAAAACACTATGGATCCTCGGTGGCAGCATCCTTTCACGTGTCTCATCGCTGGACCGACAGGGTCGGGAAAAACACACTTCGTTCAACGTCTCATCCAACACGGGTCAGCCCTCATTTCACCCCCTCTAGCTCGCATCCTGTGGCGTTATGGAGCTTGGCAACCCGCGTACGAGGAACTGGCAGGTGTCCCGGGACTCACCTTAGTGGAAGGCTTACCCCCTGAGGATACACCCCAAGACACCTTGGTGGTGGTGGACGATCTCATGACGGAAACGGACAGTCGAATCACCCGTCTCTTCACCAAAGGCAGCCATCATCGTCGGTTGAGCATCATCTACATCGTGCAGAATCTCTTCAGTAAGAACAAAGAGCACAGGAACATTAGTTTGAATGCTCAGTATGTGATGTTATTCAAAAACCCCAGAGACGCTTCACAAATTACGCACCTGGCCCAACAGATGTACCCTAAAAACACGGCCTTTGTACGAGAAGCCTTTGAAGATGCTACCCAACCCGCTCACGGGTATCTACTCATCGACTTGAAACAAGACACACCCTCCACCCTTCGATTGCGTACCCTCATTTTTCCCGGCGAGGTGCAGACGGTGTACACACCCAAATAAAAGATAATAAAGATAAAAGAAGAAGACAATCCACTCTAGCCGTCATTCATCATCATCTCTGCACGGATACGCAAGCACGCGCCGGCCCTGCGCGTATTACGCAGCGCGCCACCGGAGGTGGGCCGGGCCCTGGTGCGCGGGGCGGATCCCGACTTGGTACGGTGTTTGTGTGAAGTGGCACATAATGTGTTAAAAGGCAATGTTCCACTCAGTCCTCTGCAGAAAGGGAAATTGCAACGGCACAAGGCGGGTCTCCGAACGTTGGTGAAGAAGACGGGTAGTGTCAAGAAAAAGAAACAGGTGTTACAGCGAGGTGGATTTCTCGGCGTACTCCTCGCACCCTTAGCCGCTACTGTACTGGGACCGTTACTAGGCTCCATCTTGGGACGCTAACGTCATCATGGAACATACGAAAAAAATGATGCTGGTCAAACCTCGACTGTTACAGAGTTTGCAATCACCCTATCCCGTGCCTGCCACAGTGCAACAACTGCAGTCTCTGGATGAAGAGATGAATAGTATACTCCAACGTCGACTACCCGATCACGAGAAAATTCAACTCTACCATCAAAAGCTGAACCAATACCAGACGTTTATGGATCAATATAGAGGGAGTAGTAGTAGTAGTACACCACCACTACCCACAACGCCCACACTGACATCCCCATCACCACCTTCACCTGAGCTGGAAGAGGAAGTGTTGACCAGTGTGCCTAAAGCCTTCAAGACCAAGGCACGTTTATTGTTGGATCGGGTGAAACAGAATTCCGATATGAGTTGGAACGCTGAAGGAAAACTGCTGATTCGAAACAAAGTGGTGCCGGGGTCTCATATGACCGATTTGATCAACGATATGGTACGTTCTCGCAAACACTTTAATCCACCGGGCTGGGAAGTCTTTGCTCAGGGATTAAAAGACATACACACCCCTCAAGAATTGGTAGGGAATCCTAACCGTTGGGCCTTTATGCAGCAATCGAACCGACACCAACCTCCACCCTCCTCTTCTTGGGACTCCATGTCACCGCCGACCAAAATACCACAACCACGACGGGGACGTACCTCATCTAAGTCACCGCGACGATCACAACGCCGAGGTAAGAAGGCGCCCAAGGCCTGGGGGGGCCCTTACTGGGAACCCTACTAATAACTCCTATAAAAACCCGGTGCAGAAGCCAGAACAACTCAGTCGTCATGTTTTACCTGACGTTGCCCAGTAATAGCTCACTCGAAGTGTTTCCTGACAACACCTTGACCAAGTATGTCACTCAATTACCACAACCGTTACATTTACCTGGACGATGGGAATGTGGACTGGTGGATATTCAATACCCTTACTCATGGTACAACGTTCAAGACCAAGAAGTATGGTACGAAGTGACCTACCAAGGTAAAATCTACAGACTGACTCTCCCCGAAGGCCAATACGATACGCCCCAGAAGTTCAAAGAGGGTCTGATGGCCTTGTTGGAGTACAAGGCTCTAAAGGAGAGCACGGATAGTGCAACCTGATAGCCTTTCGCTTCAAGAAAAACGTGTTCTTCGATGTCAACGTACACAACGACAAGAGCTCTATCATGCTGAGCCCTAACGTGGCTGTGAAACTCAGTCCTACACTACAGCAAATGTTACGGCTGCCTCAGAGCGTCTACACGGGTCCCACCATTGACAACGGTACCATTTTGATGGATATGAAAGTAGGTATGTACGGACTGTACGTCTACTCGGACGCAGTGGACAGCCATATTGTGGGTGATGTGAACACACCTCTGTTACGGGTGGTGCCCATTAGCAAGACGTATGGCGATCAAGTCAACAAGAGTTTCAACCATATAATCTACCTGCCCGTACGACATACCGATATCAACACGATCACGGTGGATATGAGATGACACGGGACGCCCGATCGCATTCGAACGAGGAAAAGTGGTGCTGACACTTGCTTTCCGACAAGTCCGCTCTCCTCACTTCGTATAATGTACGTGCCTTACCAGTGCCATACGCCCAGCTATGCCGACTACTACAAGAAACAAACGGGAGGAGGCTTGCCCATGTTTAGCGGTGCACGCATGCAACGAGGTCACGGATTGGGGAACATACTGGGTAGCATTGTGAAAACGTTTTTACCCTTGGTGACACGGGGTGTCAAAGCGGTGGGGAAACAAGCGGTACGCAGTGGATTGCGCGTGGCCGGTGATGTGATGGGAGGCACAGCACCCCGACAAGCCTTCAAACGACGGGCTAAAGAAGCCGGCGGCGTCTTGATCGCCAAAGCCCTTAAAAGACAAACTCCGACACAGCGAAGAGTCATTCGACGTCCAACACGCCGACGACGCACACACCAGAGGACTCAGACCCAGAAGAAGAAGAAGAAGAGGAGTAGTAGTAGGAGAGACATCTTCGTATAATGGCATTCATTCACTCCGAGTCGTGTCCGTCTACCAACAGTGAATTGGATTTGTGGACTATTCCACCCACCCAAACCAGTGTAGCCGAAGGACGTTGGGTAGAACATCGACCCCTGGCTAGCCTGACGGGGATGGGCCCCGTGGAATTTACCATTGAAAACAAAGAGACGGCCTACCTGGATTTAGCCCACACGTACTTGTACGTGAAAGCCAAAATAATGGACAACGACGGGACGCCCATAGCGGACGATGCGGTAGTAGGCCCGGTGAATCTTTAGCTGCACTCCTTGTTCCAACAGGTGGATATAGGTCTGAACGATAAACTCATCAGTACGTCCACCAATACGTACCCGTACCGAGCCTACATGGAGACGCTGTTGTCGTACGGCAGTGATGCCAAAAAATCACACTTACAAGCTCAGCTGTACTTCAAGGATACACCCGGAGTCATGGACAGCCTGCTCGGTGCCAATAATGGGTTCGTCGTACGCAAAAGAATGGCAGCCCAAAGCAAGTCCATCGATATGATGGGACGACTGCACGCCGATCTGTTCCTGCAAGACCGCTACATGATGAACGGAGTATCCATCAAGATCAAGTTGATCCGTTCCTTACCCGCGTTCGCCTTAATGGGCGGTGGAGTCGGGGGTATCAATTACAACATCGTCATTGAAGATGCAGCCCTGTTTGTCCGTACGGTAGATTTGCAACAGGGCGTGTTGCTGAGTCACATGGAAGCCTTATCGAAAAACCAGCCCTGTACCCCATCCGACGCGTACAGACCAAGGTGTTCTCTGTGCCATCAGGTACGATGATGGCCAACCGTGAAAATTTATTTCTAGGGGATCTTCCTAAACGTCTTACCCTGGCGTGTGTGACCAACACCGCTTTCAATGGAAATTGGGCTGAGAATCCGTTCAACTTTCAACATTTCAACATCAACTTTGTGGCACTGCACGTGGCCGGCCATCAAATTCCAGCCCGTCCATTACAACCGGACTTTACTAACAAAAACTATGTGCGGACCTACCTGAACCTGTTTACAGCCACAGGACAAAACAACCAGGACGAAGGCAATACCATCAGTCGAGACGACTTTATCCGTGGGTACACATTGTTCGCCTTTGACCTCACCCCCACCTTGGAACACGATCATCAACTGGCTTTGCTGAAGAAAGGAAACCTACGGTTGGAACTGCGTTTCGCCACCCCTCTAGCCCACACCATTAACGTGATTTGCTACGCCGAGTTTGATAACGTCATCAGCGTGGATCAGCAAAGAAACGTGCTGTGTGACTACGCCAGCTAAAGAGTCATCATGGATACAGAGCAGCTGATGGGCATACTCCAGCGTGATCCGAAGATCCCCTTTCGAGGTGTGTTTCCACGCAATGTGTTTCCCACCCACTCTACCACCCCAGCAGCCTACATCCTGAATACAGACCCGAGGAGTCGACCCGGTGAACATTGGGTAGCTGTGTACGTGGACACCCTAGGCCAAGGCGAATACTTTGATTCCTACGGACTTGCACCCCTACATGCCGATTTGGTGAAATTCATGGACGTCTCTACTACAATGTGGCGTTGGAATACTCAAAGATTACAAGGACCCTTGAGTAGTGTGTGCGGACAGTACTGTATGTTTTATCTCACTCACCGGAGTAGAGGACATTCTATGCCCACCATTGTACACATGTTTGATGATTATTGTCAAGCCGAAGACCGTGATGTCCTCGTCTATGACTGGACGGTCTCTCGTTTTAATGTGCATGCTCCATTTCTCTGGTTAACTTAAAAATGTACTGCGCGCGCGCAGGCCACTTGTTTATTATCACGTTATTGTTATGACGTTGTTGTTCTGACGTTCATTGATGTTGAATAAAAGATGAAAAAACACAAAAATGATGGGTTTTGACTTTTTTTTTTATTTAAGTCAACAAGAATGGGTTACTGAATAGGTACAAATAGAATACAGGGTACAAATAGTAGGATTAAGGTACAAAAAATTTCTGTCAGGAGTAGGATTCGAACCTACGACAGCAATCGCCGACCAGCACTTAATACCGGCGCCTTAGACCACTCGGCCATCCTGACTTTTACATTTGTGTATCAACAGTTATAGTTCGACATTGTTCACAAGTCCAAGTAAGTGGTGCTCACACCGTCGGCCAACACTTTTCGTTTCGGGTAAAAGAAAGTAAAGGCGTCTCGTTGCTGAATGTACGTCCGCATCTGGTGGCCCACCACCCGAAATCCTCGGTTAGTACCACTCGCACTGGCCTGGCTTTGCAGCACGTTCAAGTACAAGGCTTTGTCGATGTTGGGATCGCGCCGGCTCACCCCTTTGCAGCTAAACTTATTTTCCTCTCCTCTTCCTCCTCCGTAACAGTAATACGTCTTGGAGGAGAGACCAATCATAGCATCCCCACTCCACTCCAGCTTGAACAGGCCCGGGGTACGCTTATCGTACTGGTAATGGTCACGTCGAGGTAGCCACTGGTCGCGTTCCGCTTCATACTGGGCCCGTAACTCGGGTTTCACCAGGGACTCCCAATCCGCATTAGAGACGGCCATGTAGGCCGAGTCGGTATCCATCTCCATGAGTTGCCAGTCTGATGGATTAAAATACACACCCATAAAATCATAGAGAAACTGCAGCATCCTCAGCTTGGCCACCTGATAGACCATACATCCAATCTGCAGGGGTAAGTTGTAACGGATAGTCTTCTTGGCTGAAGTGACTTCATAGGTGTCGTCATCGATGACCTCCACGGACCGAAACAGAGGAGAATTGACTTTTTGCGGGCTTGGGCAGTAGTACAAATGTTCACGTTGACGTGCTTATCCTGGTTCGTAACTGTTTTTCCGTAATAACCATTGCCAGTCAACTTCCAACATTCACCGATGATGGCCTCACTCGGGTATTCATCACCTTGACGACGGGCCGACGTCACGATGTCGGCATTCTCCGCAAAACAAGCGTCGGGTACGTACTGTATCACTTGGTATATTTGAGTAATTTCCAAACCGTGGTTCATGTACCACTGCAGTAAGGGCGTGCCCAGCAAGATTTTCTCGGCCCACATACTACCAATCAACATCCGTCGAGGTTGAGGCAAACACTCGTGTTGCTCCGCATAGGTCCTCATGGTGTCCCCAATATCACAACACATATAAGGGAAGTGGGAAGAGGTGCCGACATACTGACTGCGTCACATGACTTCACAGAATAATCTTCTGGTAAACCTATTCTAAAGCACATACCAAGAATCTAACGATTCGTGATATGTGTTGTATCTCAGGTACGCTTTTATTGTACCTGTTCATGTGGCAACTTGGATGATATGACCACACGGCCCATAGCACCGGCATAAGCGGTATTAGTAGATACAAATCTAGGGAGCTATGATGGAAATGCTCTGACAACTCGTATACTGGTAATTGGTGAGCTGTTTCGCTGTGAAAACTCGTACATTGGAGATTGGTGAGCTGTATCGTCGTCAGATGTAAATGACGGCAATTAACACAAAAGACTAGTATGTAAGGCCCGATGTCGACCCAGCATCAACTTCCCACAAATGCCAACATATATCAAAGACCAAAAGGTCTGTACAGGGGGCGGGCCTCGGGGACGAAACGTCCACCCACCAGCGTGTTCTTAAAGATGGGAGGGCACTGGGCGAAGAGAGGCTTGAGAGTGTCGGGAACATGCAAATCACATTCGACAAAGCCGTAGAGGTCCCCCGAACGAATGGCGTCCAACATCTGTGGCAGACTCAGAAGTCGCCGACGACTCAAGGGGCACTCGCGCTCTTTTAGGAAACGTCGTAAATGGGGTAGGGCCTGACACATCGTGTGAAATTCACACTCCCACATTTCAATCAGGTGGAATCCTCTCTCTTTCACATAATCACCGTTCGCCACCACTTCTTCCCGTAATTCTTGCGGTGTTTTTCCACGTCGCTCGTTGAAGCGTCCAGCGCTGAAATGGCATTCGTGGCCGTGCCAATAGCAACCGTAAAATTGGAATACGGTGGGTGTGCTACCCACCAGGAAAAACCCATCGACGGGAAGTCGACGATCTCCTATGCGCTTCTCTGTGGCGTTGGTCTGGTGTCGTATATAAATCGCCCGTCGATAGGCTTCCCAATCCAACCACTGATCAGCCAGATGCGTGTAGGGTGTGCGTTGCGGTGTAAAATGCCGATCTTCCGCCAACCAACGTGTATAATGGCCACTGGGCATAGGTTGGGCCAGCGACCACAGGTACAAGGCATTCGCATCGAAACCGATGATCTTAACACAGGGTTTTCCACTGGGGAGAGTAGTGACGTCCTTTTCGTGATAACGGTGAAAAATAAGACTCGGGCCGCCCACAATGTTCTGCTTTAGACAATCATGCATGTCTGCATCTTTTTGCTGTATCAGCGAGAAGTACGTAGCACACTCTTGAAAAAAATGGCGAAGCGCCAGACCCGGTAAACTCAAGCACTCCTTGAAGATGTCGACGTGCATTTGGCGACGAAAGAGTTGCACCATTTTCTCGGCCGCTTCCAGGAAAGGAACCACATCTAGGTTATTATACCATATCAGGAAATCTCGCAAGGTCTGCATATGTTCATCGTTCCATACCTGCTGTAGTTCGCGGTACGTGTCTTCCGGACATTCCACTTGCTTCAAATCATCAAAGAAGGCGTGCCGGGATGGCAACTGTGTTTCCTGCAAACGGTCGAGCGATGATATATACGTGTAATGGAACCTCCCTTTGGTTTGTGCACAGTTATAGGCCTTGACCCACTGATCATAGCTACAATTAGGAGCTAAATAGTTCCGTACATCCAGGAAATGCAGTGATGTGGTAGTGAGGACCATATGATTATTGATCTTCTTGATCACGGACTTGAGGGTATTCGACTGGGCCAAGTAGGGGTAAAGAAATTCTTTCACCATGTTCAAATCATAGCGTCCCGAATTGAAACCTAGCACCGGTAACTGTCCTAGATATTGTAGGAAGCGCACTTTCAATTTCTCCGCATACGGTTTCGGTAAAGGCACATCCTGCGACTGCAGAGGCTGCGACTGCAGGGGCTCGGGCTCCGACTCGGACTCTTCATCGTCACTAAACGCTACACCCGGTATATGAATCCGATCGTCCAGCTGGTCCAGTACGTGCTGGAACTTCGACACCAATAGTTCTGTACTAGCCGCACTGACTTGCTCTAAATACTTCATCATGCGGGTGATCAACTCATGGGATTCCCCCGTGGACACGAAACACACCGGAGCAGCGTCATAGCCAGGTACGTTGCTGGAAATACTGACACTCAGAGGAATATGGCGCTGCGTCCACTGCGTTTTCGCTGAAAACATGTCCATGGGCTCCAACAGGGCCTCAAAATCGTAACACGCCCGGAAGGGAAAATAACGATCCGCCTCCGGTATGATGATACCCTCATCGGCCAGTTCCTGGAAAATAGTAGGCGCATTATGATACACTCCACCCGGATATACTCGCTTGACACTGTTGTCACAGATTTTCTCGTGACGATGTAAGTCGTAAGACTTTTTAAACACCCGATGGCATTGGACACAACTGAAAGACTGAGCGTACTGGCTCATATTGTAGATCAGCGAAAAATGACTCACGCCATTGTCGTCGAACACATTGACTTTCATCGTAGCAGCATACCGTTCTGTTGAACGACGAACCAATTCAGCCACAAATGTATCCTCCTCCTCGCATCGTAATCGGTATACAAAGATATTGATGTTGAACAGTGTTTCTACGTCATCCAAATTCTTGAACGGCACTCCACGGAAGTGCCGCTTATCCAAGTCTTGCTGCTGTAAATACTGTTCCCAATAGTCATTGGCCACTCTGTCACAAGCCTTGGGGTTACACTCGTCCACATGCACGGCCAAACACCGAAACAGACATTTCCGGTCTTTGTAGGGTCCATGTACCCCACGCGTTAATGCATACAGGCCGTGTCGATGAAGCAACCAAGGGGGTAGTAGTACAGGAGCACCGATAGGATGATCTCTCATTTTGGTGACGAAAAATGTGACGTTAGTCACCATTTCCACAAGCCATTGGGTATTGGGGCGTTGCAACCGAGCCCATTCCAATGGATCCAACGTAGTGAGTTGGTCGATGAGTGGCTCCAGAGAAATCGCATCCGTCACCGTGAACGGCTGATCAAACACATAGGTATTATTGCTGGGATAATAATACCGCACCTGATCCATCGCCTTGTGCCGTAAAATGTACCCGAATGTCATATTCAACTTGAACGCTGTCACCTGATCTGTGAAAATGTTCTCGGCATAGGTAGACAGATACGTGAGGTCCTGCAGCCGAAAGTTATACAAGTCCAATAGACGACGGTCACGGTGAAAACAATGGCGTATGGTAGCCCAGTGACGTTGATAAATGTCCCTGACACGCTCATCTTCAGGCAAGACTTCAACCGGAGGTGCTGCTGGGTCCCAGGGAAAATCTTCTCCACGTGTCATGCTTTCGTCTCATACAAGCGGATAGGCAAGCAGGCAGGCAGGCAGGTAGGCAGACAGGCTGGTCAGGTCAGTCAGGTAGGTAGTGCAATGTCCTAAAAATCGACTCCTTTTATACGTTTTTCTACAAGCCGCCATCTTAAACCCACCACCCACCACCAACCACAAGCCGCCATCTTAAACCCACCACCCACCACCAACCACAAGCCGCCATCTTAAACCCACCACCCACCACCAACCACAAGCCGCCATCTTAAACCCATCACCCACCACCAACCACAAGCCGCCATCTTACACCCACCACCCACCACCAACCACATGCCGCCATCTTACACCCACCACCCACCACCAACCACATGCCGCCATCTTAAACCCACCACCCACCACCAACCACATGCCGCCATCTTAAACCCACCACCCACCACCAACCACATGCCGCCATCTTACACCCACCACCCACCACCAACCACATGCCGCCATCTTACACCCACCACCCACCACCAACCACATGCCGCCATCTTACACCCACCACCCACCACCAACCACATGTCGCCATCTTACACCCACCACCCACCACCATCCACACACCCCACGTGACCACAATACTCGCTTCTGATTGGCTGACGCGTGACGTCACAAAGGTCATATGCAAATTTCTGAGGTCAATGTTCCTCAATTGACGCTTTGTATACTACTAAGGTAGGCCCTAATCAGGTTAGGGAGATGCCGCTCTCTAAAATGGAGACAAAAAATGGCGTTTTTGCTCAATAACTTTTGACCCATGCTCCTAAACTCCAGGCGCATTAATCTAGCTAATTTCCAAGTCAATGTTGTTTCAATAACGCGACAAATATTTGACCTATCATTGTGCAAATTAGATAACCGACAATTTATTTTTACTATCATTTGATGAGGATATATATATCTGTGTGTGCCTCAAGAGGATTTTACTGAATTCATTATGTGAACTGATTTATTGAGCAAAAGCGACCGTTTTTACCTCCATTTTGGAGAGCGGGGTCGCCCTAATCTGCTAATGGTTTCCGTATTTTTACCAAATGCCAAGCGCTCTAGCTCTAAAATAACATTAACCGGTTTCACTATCTGGAAGGCATTCTAGCTCTAATTTCACGTGCCAGGTATTCCAGCACAATTATGGGTACCGTTTTCACCGAAGGTTGGCTCTGAAATAAAGGTAGCCATAGCCATTATAGCTCTAAAAGTGAGATTACAGGCACTAATCATGAACACTTAATCGAAACAATGTCAAACGAAATTGATGAAACTTCATTCCAAAATAAAAAAATTCGAAATTTCGTCAATTCTAAAAACCTAGAGTTCGACGGAGTTCAGATTTTGGGGGATAACTTTTTTATGAGCATGAAACTCCAAGGAGATTAAATAGGCAACTACTGGACCTACATTATGTAGAAACGCTCGCATACAAAATTATATTTTCGTCAAAAATACATGATATTCAAGTTTTTAATTGTTTTCAGATTTCGACTTTTAGATTTTGATTAAAACCGTACGAGGAGCGCTTGTGTGTGCGCGATGTCTCTTTACGGACAATGTTAAAACAAAAATTCACAGTTTATAGCTTGAATTTTTAAATAGTCGTTAAAAAATGTTAACATGGACGGGTATATGCCTTCCCTCGACTAATGTTTTATTATGACTTATTTTACCGACTTCAAATAAAGATTTGATTTGATTTTATTAACCTCTGGTATGGCTAACTGGTACGTCATCAGTGGTAGAGTATCTGCCGCTTAGGTTGGATTAGGTGCATAAATGTGATTTCTATGTGGTTAAATAAATTAATGTTTGACTTTACTAACGTAACAGCTAAGAGAGATTTTCGTATGTTAACAAAATTAATTTACTTCTTTAGTCGTGTGTTCTATAGGCATTGAATGCCAAACTGTTGATTACTCAACGTGAATAAAGGTGACGATGATACGAAGTTCAGTGATCCAATGATATTGACTATTTCTGTCTATTCTTGTCAGCTGCATGTGCCCTCACCCATCGGTCAACCAGAGATACGAATGTTACAATTAACGATCCATAATTAGCGATCTAATTAATTATCATTAGGAGAAAATCGGATTAGACATTCAGATGGGTAGGGGTATTGGCCTTTATATGCCTTCAGGCGATGGTATATACTTGTATTTCTTTGACACGCCAGGACAAAATCGTGAAAATATTATCATAAAATCGATTGTATATTCCGCCATTAATTTTGATATTCGCATACCCTAGCATGGTTAATCTATATTACTATAACTGGTATATGGAATTTGAAATATGCAGTTTCATCGATGATTCTATAGAAATGAAAGCGTTACTGTTACAAGTAGGTTCCACGGCCCCTCCTACTCCCTTCTCTTCCCTTCCCCGTCGTGATATAGCTGAAAAATTGTTGAAAGCGACGTTAATCACTCACTCACTCCATGGATGAAACCGTCCATAATACAATTATGTACACACCCTCCCAACGATGAAGTGCCCTGTGAAAATAATACTGTTCCTTCTGGTTAAAGTACATTTGTCGAACTGACGTTGTGGCATCAACCAAATGCCTTCAACAGCGTTAATGATAATGTACAGTGGATGGGGTTTATATATTTAAACGGATACACACGAGTGAGTACTTTTTACATTAACCTTTTCAGGCCTCGGGAGGAAGGCTCCAGGGTCCCCCAACTTAACTTTCTTAACAAATGCTTAAGAGCTGACACTTTACGGCAATTCTTACTGGGGTCATTTTGACTCTGTCTGCATAGCCCTCCGAGGAGAGGATCATGGGTAAATTAAAAATGACGGACATGGGGGTGTGACCAAAAAAAAAGCCGCGTTTTCATTGTTTTCCTTCTTAATTTTTGCCTTTTGCACATAAAAGTGCCCAGGTTATTTTATTTCACATCGGATAATTATTTTCTAATTTATACAGGAAGATATTTTTTTGTCACTTAAAAAATGATCGTCGAACCCTATTTTTTTTATTTTGGTATTAAACTATCTTGGTATAGAACATGATTAGTGTGACTAACGTCACAGGACCTACGAAGTAGGGTTTGATATGATTTAAGTAGACCTAAGTTTTTTTGTTTTTTTGCCAATTTCGAGATTTTTAGGTCACCTAATTAGGTCAGAAATTGGGTCAGTATGTCACATTGACCTTGACCCAATTAGGTAGGGTCACACTGACATTGACCTAATTAAACACATTTCAATGGTCTTAGGAAGCATTAGGACATGTTTTTGTCAATTTCGAGGTTTATAGGTCACCTTATTTCGAGGTTTCTAGATTACTTAATTAGGTCAAAAATTGGGTCAGAAAGTAGGTCACATTGACCTTGATCCAATTAGATCAGGTCACACTGGCATTGACCTAATTAAGCGCATTTCCATGGTCTTAGGAGGTATCAGGACATGGTTTTGCCAATTTCGCGGTTTATAGGTCACCTACGTAGGTCAAATTTCATAAAAAGTAGGTCAGCTCAGAACTTGCTGGTAACAGTCCCCTAATGCACGTTCAAGCCAAAAATCAAGATTCTAATGTCAACGGTTCTCCTTATTTTGCCGGAGAAAGGATTCGGATGGACTGACTCACTCACTCACTCATTACCGGACAATTTGCAAATGAGAGCCTACTTCGTGGGAACAGATTCTGGTGCTGAAAATTGGTCGAGTCAAACCAGCGACCCCCAGAGTAAAGATTTCATCTCTTAATGGGAAATGCGACTGTATTTTTCAGCAAATCAGCGGAGCAACATTCAGTGTAAATTGACCAATCAGATGACTTGTTTACCGCGACCATGCCGACCGCGGCAACAGTTGCTTGGTTTGTGTGATATTTGTTGGTAGATGAATAGTACAGTTTCAATACATTATGAAAATTAATAAATATAGAGGAAAAATAATTTTTTTAAAAGGATTTGAAGAAAAAATAATTATATTTATAAATTTTCATAACTTTTTGAAAATATATGTATTCATCTACCATCAAATATCCCACAAGCCATGCAGAAAACTGTGGAAAACACTGAAAGTCGACGGAACGCGTTAGGCCAAGCAAGGTGGTCATGGTTTCGCCTTTGACTCAAAAATAAACCTTGATGTTGTGAAGATGTTTTATATATTGTAGAAGGGGGAGGTAGAGCAGCTAAACAAAACACCATTTTCTGCTCGTCTGCTCTCTAAACTTCAGAATGCATCTCTTTTGAAATCTCATTGTGATAAAGGTCTCGTTAAACCATCCTGAAATAACCAGTTATATTGGGCAAGAACTCGTCAGCCTTCTTATCGTTCCGTATAGGCATACCTGCCCCACGTGGTCCGGGGATGGTGGGATACGTTCTCTTTCAGTAATGCAACAGTTTAAAAAGTGTTTCTTCAGAGAACTTAACCACATTAAAAACAAGAAAACTTATTGATGCAGATGCATCAATGCCGGCGGAAACGTTTGTAGCTTATAATCTTCGTATTACAAGCCAATTATGTGTGCCACTGGTGAATACAGGTCACGATGCACCATTATCGTTGAAAAAAAAACCACATCGATTTGTTTGTTTTCCGATTAAAGGTTTGACTAATGTAGTTCGCACAAGGATCCACCTGGGATGTGTGGGGTTAGCCGGAAGTTAAGTGCTTGATCGTAAAATGGGCACATGAACCGCATGTCAAACTAGGACTTTGTTCTCTGGTTGACGTATTAGGTCATTTCACATAGCCTGATGTAAGAGTTCGCGCTGTGGCATTATATGCGATACATCATCAAGCCACTACTTCTTTATTGATGTGTGTCATTGTAAATTAAGCCTAGATCGACTTTCTCTACACATCAATCCGATCCGCGTGTTTTACTGTTTCGAGTTTTTAGTAACTCGCAGTTCAATCTCAAACATTTTGCTGCAGACGTACACATGGTACAGGTGAATAACTTCATCATGTATGGTCATCGATTTGGTCTCTCAGCCATAATAAAATAGTACCAAAGAACATTTATTCGATGAATTCATTATAACAGAATTAATATTAATTTGTTAACCACGAACGGGTGATACAATCCTGTCGTTTTACGATCTAAAACTAGCTGGATCACTCAACGGCACGTCTGTGAAAGTATGGCTCGAGAAAACAGCTGTTACTCGTCCAATATCAAGATGGCGGCTCCCATGTTTAGCGAATTCAGAAATCCGGCGGCGCAGCGCCGCCGGAAACAAACATATTTTAAACCTCCTCCCTCCCCCTTCTCTTGGGATAAACATTGATACCCCAGCAGTGTAAAATATGGAGAAAACACAAGTCTATGTAAGAACTTTACTAGTTAACTTTAGCTTTAACTTTAGCTAAATTCTGCTCCTTTGATCACTATTGGAATATAGTTACAGATGTTCATGCTCATCTAACTTGGAAGTTATTTCTGCCTTCCCATTAGGCTCATTGGTAAAGGCTGTGAAATTGGGATTGTGATTGTCGTATTTGGTGGCTGAAGGAAGATGATGGTTGTCTCCCCTTGAACAGCAATTCATGTTTCAGCAAAGCAGCCCGTTCACTGCTTTGACGATGTTACTTTCTGTCATTTACTGGCATATGTACTAGTATTTAACCTGATTTACATTAATATTGTCTTTCAATGGTATAGATTCCCCCTTCTATCGTTACATGTACATCTCGTTCAGCGGAAGTTACCGGATATATTTCACAAAAATCGACTTTACAGGCAAACGAACATTCATAACGATTGAAAATGAACAAGGGACTTGGTAATTCCTACAAAACTGTGATCAACAGCAAAAAATGCAGTCATCCGACAGAAAAACTCAGATGTACACCTGATATTCATCCGACCTCCAATAATTAGATTGGAATTAGTGATCAATCTATTCCGATTGAAAATCAATCTATTAAATTGAAAATTCTAGTTGATTAGAATCTATTATATTGATTTTTCAGTCTACGTCTGATTCATTCTGTTCTTCTTAAATCTAATAGATTGAAAATAATTTCAATCGAACCGAAAGATTTACAATTTAATCTTCGAAGATTGGAATCAGGGAAAACATCTAATCTACACAGATTGAAATATAAATCTTTCGGTTCGATTGAATTTTTTTCAATCTATTAGATTGAAAAAGAACAGAATGAATCTATTGTAGACTGACAATTCAATCTAATAGACAATAATAAACTTGGATTTTCAATATAATAGATTGATATTCAGTCGGAATAGATTGATCACTAATTTCAATCTAATTATTTAAGAGAGTGCACTTTATATTTTAGGATTGACATGAAAGTTTGACACTTATCTCTATTGCCAAAAAGCTACATAATGAAGGGCCTTTCCTGTGGCCAATTTTAATCAGTAATAGACACGGTAAATATGTAAGCAAAGAAATTGACTGTTTACCGAGTTAATGGTTTTGTCTAAGATTGTGCATCGAGTGTCCATTTTTGAATGAACCCTAAAATCCCAGTGAAATTTATGTTATGTCTTTTATTCTGTCATTCATACGAAAAATGATTTACATGAAAAACAACTCTGCCAAGCTATCTGTTTTGATATACTCTTTTTTTTTTCAAGTACCGGTAACAAATGTACTTAACCCTGCATGGCCAGGGTTTCTTGAGACCTGAGCTACGGGGCTGAAAGTTAACAGACTATACCCTTGGTTCAAGCTCTACTAGAAAGTGTGAAAAAAATCCAAGATGGCCACTTTGATGACGTCACAGTGACGTCATTTTCAAAAACGACATTTTTTGATCGATTTTTCGGTCAGATTTTTTTGAATTTTTTATTTATGCAATTTCTCCACAAAAACTGCATGATAAATTAATGTGATGTGAAATAAAATAGTTTTTGCACTTTTCATCGGAAAAGCAGGAATTTTGAAGAAAAATGGCTAAAAAAATATCACTTTTCTTGTACCCCATGTGGTCGCCATCTTGAATTTACCCATGATCCACTGCTCGGGGGTTCTGCAGATAGACTCAAAATGACCCCAATATGATAAACTATAAAGTCACTGAGTTTGGGCTCTCAATATTTTGTCATTCCGGAGGTAGCGCAGAAAGTAAACCCCCCATGCCCCCCCCCCCCCCTCCCCCAAGGCCTGGAGGGTTAAATGAGAGTGTTAGTTACGCGGCTTGAGCATCAACTGTTTTTCATGTGAAAGATAAGTAACTCCCTTAAAGATCTATTCGTTAAGGGTTAGGAGGGGGTCCAGTTTTCAACACCAAATGAAAATCCGAATTCCAGGTCTCTCACTAGAACACAGGTTTAGCTCACCCCGATTTTCCTTAGAATGTAAAACACAAACACAACCCCAAATTTAGCTTCCTGCCATGCCAAAAGTGTGGCTCGAAGCATGAAAAAATATTACCTTCCTAGTTAAATCTAGGGAACAAATTTCTAGGAAAATATACTGCAAAATACTGTGCAAAATATTATAGGAAGATGCGTAAAAACTACATTGAGGTCAAAGAAATAATTACGAACCCAGAACGACCATTACGATAGCGGGAATTCGGGTGTGTGAATGTAATTTTTTGGTCTGTTTCCGACGTCGTTTATGTGCTACTTTTAGTCGCCCA
This sequence comes from Hanleya hanleyi, assembly GCA_036873755.1. Lineage (NCBI taxonomy): Eukaryota > Metazoa > Mollusca > Polyplacophora > Lepidopleurida > Hanleyidae > Hanleya > Hanleya hanleyi. Next base: position 62,143 of record JAVTVY010021521.1, on the reverse strand, counting down.
AAACCGTACTCCATGATTCTTATGTCCGGTGCATTCAGACTTCTCTTATTTGACTGTCTCAGAAACAGAAGCTAAGACATTGACCGTGGTTTAATACGGGGGTCCTCGAGTCCTGACGCTTCTATTTGGAATATAGATGAAATCATACAAATCCTTCAATCTCAGTAAACTCAGCTATAATATCTCGGAATATTATATCTGAATTCAGCCCTATCAGAAGTGGATGAAAACTAGAAGTATGCAATGATGTATTCAGTGTCATCGACGGCATGTTACCCGTTTTAGCGCATCCAGTTGAAAACATTGCCTCCTAGCGGGAACTGGCGAACTGCCAGGGGAGACAATTTTGGAAGGTCAGGAAACGACTCCTACAGCCGCGAATGCAACCAACCTCCCCACAGCGCATGCTCCATTTCGCAGGCTCCATTACCATCCCTGCCACCAATAGCGGAAGTTGACCTTTACTACGTTGCTATGAGGTTTAGGGGAAACCAACCAACGCACGGTTCAGTTTGAATCCGGCCGAACAACTCCTGTAGTGCTGCACATGAGCGAACTACTTTCCATATACTCTGTCCAGATAAACAGCGAAAATTATCTCCAGATAATTCTTTTTAACGCTAGGTCAACGGAGGTATTATGCAGACTTGAAAAGTAATCGAAATGTTCGGTAAATATCTATTTTACTATATATGATGTCACTTCCGGCGATGTGCGCGAAGGCCCCGAATGCGGTCCAAAGATCTGACTGGTGGCTGGGGTGTTATTAGACCCCCAGCGAGGTGGTTGGAATGCAACTACAGCGTCCCGAGTCAACCCGCCAAAGGTGACGCAATGAATCATGGGAGTTTTATGAGAGACCGTGACACTGCATATCACTGAAAATTATCAAAATCGCGTCTCGCCTATGTTAACTCCTCGTGGCGATGTTGGGTTGATTTATTTGTACTTCCATGCAAACAAAATATCTGTTGACTGTTAGTTACGAACACTGGTAACAATAATAATTAATTAATATATCCCTAGATTTATCCAGAAAGTCTATTCATATGCAAATAAAGCACTCCGCTAAATTGTCAGATGCGCCATTCTATGAATATTCGTTCTTCTTACACTCCTGATGCAAACCTCCCGTCATCAGTAATGTTTATTCAACGAAATGTAACCCAAGTTGATGCATTTATTTAATGAAACAAGAGAACAGAATTGGGGAAGCCGAACTGAATGAACTTATCGCCACGAGCACAACAGCTTTCTTCTTTGGTTTTCTTTCTGGGTCAAGCCGTTACATATAATGGCAAGGCTTTGGTGTAAGACCTTCCATTGAAAAGGTAATATCGTGGACAAAAGACTGACAATACAACTTGCAGCAGATCCTTTGTCAATTATATTTCGTGAGTCTTACACCAAATCGTTGCCCATATAATGGAGCTTGTGCTTCTAAATCTGGTAGCCAACCATTTGCCTTTAGTAGAATTCCTGATAGTCCTTATAAGGCACGCCTGCGTATCACGCGATATTTCTGTAGTATTTTGAACTTCGGTTGTAAGAAAATTGAATGTTCATTGGTCGCCAGTATTGGTTACGTCATATAATGACCTCCCACGCTTTCCGCGGAAAATTGAGGCTTACGACGAGTGGGTAAAAACATTCCTTTGAATTCGACCTGATTCAAACTTGTTGTTGAAATATTGAGAAAACAAAGCCATTCGTATCACCAAATATCGGTAGTTCGGACGGACATGATAGATTATGGATTTTGGGATGTTAGACGCACAATAAATGAAAAAAGACATATGATAATATCCTGCCCACCCGTTAGGGGGCCACCAGGTTAGAAGTAAAGCAAATAAATGAACTTCTCGCGTTATCTCCCAGAGTATATAAGGTACCGTAGACCTGGATCCCCAGAATAAATGAACTACGGCCATACTCGATTGTAATGCAATGAAAGATTTATTGCCCATTTACCATATCGAACTAATGTGTTAAAAAGACAACAGGAGTCGAAAGTACAGGTAGACCTTCGTTGGGCAGAAGTTTGGATCTAACGAAAAAAATGTCGACTCCGATGTCAGCACAACCGGTTTTCTGGGTCACCGTAGCGTACGGCCAGACTTCGTGCGCCAGATAATTCCCATGATTCCTCAGTCAAAATTTAGGTAATACAGCTGCCGACAATTGCCGACTAATAACGACTGCAAGCCGATCGGCGCACAGTGGAAAAATTGGATTCTGTATTGCGCAGATTTCACATCCTACGTCACATGAAGCGTTATAGGCAGGCTGGTGGTGCCATTGCAGTCTACATAGTCTAAGTGATCCTTACATACTTCTAGTTTTCATCCACTTCTGGCCCTATACAAATCCCATGCGAATTTGAAACTGCATTCGTTAGCCAATCAGGTGACTGGCTTGTTGAAATCACGCCCACAGTATGTACACACAGTAGCAAGTAGCCTTATGTATAAACTTTATCGGAAAACAGTATCTAAATATGGCATCATTTCCAGACTGTGTGCATGGAAAACCATGACAGAAATCCGTACCATATTCGTAATACAGGTCAATTCACACCATTCAGATGCCGTACAGAGCTTCTTCGAAATTCTTTCTTTCCAGCTAAATTAATTTTTGACTTTACTAATGTAACAGCTAAGAGAGATTTTCGTACGTTAACATAACTAATTTACTTCTTTGGTCGTGTGTTCTATAGGAGTTGAATGCCAAACTGTTGATTCCTCAACGTGTATAAAGGTGACGATGATACGAAGTTCAGCGACCCAATAATATTGACTGTTTCTGTCTATTCTTGTCAGCTGCATGTGTCCACCCACCGGTCAACCAGAGATACGAATGTTGCAATTAACGATCTATAATTAACGATCTAATTAATTATCATTAGGAGAAAATCGGATTAGACATTCAGATGGGGAGGAGTATTGACCTTTATATGCCTTCAGGCGATGGTATATACTTGTATTTCTTTGACACGCCAGGACAAAATCGTGAAAATATTATCATAAAATCGATTGTTTTTCCGCTATTTATTTCGATATTTGCATACCCTAGCATGGTTAATCTATATTACTATAACTGGTATGTGAAATTTGAAATATGCAATTCCCTGGATGATTCTATAGAAATGGAAGCGTTATATCTGCTCTGTTACAAGTAGGTTCCCCCGCTCCTCCCGCCCTTCCCCGTCGTGATATAAGCGACGTTAAACCCTATTCACTCACTCACTCCGTGGATGAAACGGTCTATAATAGAATTATGTACACACCCTCACAACGATGAAGTGTTCTGTGAAAAATGTTCCTTCTGATTAAAGTATATTTGTCGAACTGATGTTGTGGTATCAACTAAATGCCTTCAACAGCGTTAATGATAATGTATGAGGTTTATATGTCTAAACGGGTCATGGGGGTGTGATCCTTCTTAATTTTTGCCTTTTACACATAAAAGTGCTCAGGTCATTTTATTTCACATCGGATAATCATTTTCTAATTTATACAGGAAGATATTTTTTGTCATTTAAAAAGTGATCGTATAACACTATTTTCGTTATTTTGGGATTAAACTTGGTTCTTGGTACTGCATAGAACAGATTCCAGTGCTGAAAATTGTTCGAGTCTCATGTGGGATTCGAACAGGCGACTCCCAGATTAAGGATCACGTGCCTTAGGCGCATTTGTGAATACAAAGAGCTGAAATACACCAAGAAGCAATGCCCATTTCGGCCTTCCAGTAACCTTCAGGTACTTTTCCGCGGAACAAATAATTGTAGACAACGGCGCTATGTAATCACATCACATCTGGAGTTCCTGAGTTAGATCGCATTTTAAATAAAACATCAATTTCAGCAAATTTTCTTTGCACACCCCATGCCGTCGAAATGTTAATGTTGATTCTATGACATATCTTCCACCAGCTGTGGCTCTGAAAAATGGTACATAAGGTAACCTCAGTCTCTGATACCTGTATGTTGGAAGACAGAAGCCAGGCCTTCAGACAATATCTGTTATTTGTCACGGTGAAATATTGGGAAAAGAGGTTTCTGGACACAAGCCATGCCAATTCACTACATAAATAGAAAGGAGATCATTTGGTGATGTGTATCCTAGATATACATTATAGATACCCCTGGAGATAACGTTATGGTATCCAGTACGTAGGACATTTCCTTTCACCCATGGTGTGCAGCGCTGCATGCTGATGGAATACTCGCTTCGTAAATTTCAATACACACGAAATGTTAGTGGTCAATTACATGTATTCAATGTTGAAACCTTGGAGGACCATTACTGTTAATAATGCAGAATGATCTCGCTCTGCACCAGCAAACATACTAATCTTGTGAATGATCTCCATTTAGCCTATAGTATTCATCTTCAATTTATCCAGCCAATTTCTATGTTCCCACTTCGAACCTGCCTTGACTTATCTGACCCCTTCAATGTTCAAAATCCGCGGTGTTGATTTCACCTACGAACGAGAGACGAACCAATCAGAACCTACACGTCGATTGTGAGTAGAGTGACATCATCCTCTATTTGCGGCGTCCTTCCTCCTAATATGGTGCTTGTATTAGCCCACTATATAGGTCAGCCAATCAATAACGCTCTTGTGCGACCCATTTCGGATTTCAAATGTTTTCGAGATCAGTGACGTCTCGTGTCTATTTATAAGTTCTTTGAACATTGAAGGAGGTCAGATATATCATGGGAAGTTCGAAGTGGGAACGTAAAATGAAGATGATAGTATTGAAACAATAGGGTCAATAACTGGCTGATGCAGCAACAACAATAACATTTTCTCAGTTGGACGGCAGATTTTGAGATCAAAAACGAAGCCGGGCTACACAGCCAGAAAAACGGTGTTGGCCCAACACCATTTTTTAGTGTTGAGGTCAGTTCAACACCAATAAGTGGTGTTGAGAAATGGTGTTGACATAATTCAACACCAAAATGTGGTGTTGAGGCCAGTTCAACACCAAAAAACGGTGTTGAGAAAATGGTGTTGACCCAATCCAGCACTGAAAAATGGTGTCGAGACCAGTTCAACACCAAAAAACGGTGTTGAAAGAATGGTGTTGAAAATCTAACACTGAAAATTGGTGTTAGATCAGTTCAACACCAAAAAACAGTGTTAAGAAAAGGAGGTGTTTCGACACCAGTTTAACGCCAAAACGATGTTAAGAGAATGGTGTTAAAATTCCAACATTGAAAAAAAACCAAGGGTTATGTGAAACCCGGCAGGCTCGCCGTTTTGGTTTACGCCAATAAGAATGTTACCAACTACAAATTGAAATTTGAATTTACTTCAATTTCAAAATTTCAAATTTCAAGTTAAGAAAAATGCAATTTTAATTGCCAGCCCTTATAAAAAATACCATGGTTTACAACAGATTGAACCATGGTAACCACGGTAATACCACGATTGTCATGGTAATAACATGGTACATATGGTTTATATGGTTTGCATGGTACTCTGGTTACTCTGGTTACTCTGTTCAACTATCGTAATACCATGGTACAGATGAACCATGGTTCAATATACCACTTTGAACAATAGTAATAGCATGGTACATAACAACCATGGTACAATATACATGTACCATAGTTAACCAAAATATTATTTCCCCGATTTTTTGGCGTAATGTTGTTAGTGACAAAAAATACAATTGGAAGGATTTCAATTTACGACAAATAAATGAATGTATGCAAAGTTATATGCCTGTGAATAAAGTTGAATGGCTGACAGAATGGCGTAGAAACCGGTAAAGGTAAACAAATGATGTCTACCAAATGTACTGATTGTAATCTGTATAAGCATGCCAATAGCGCCACGTGGTGCGAAGCAGGAGAGAAATGTTGACCTCTGAACAGTTATATATTCGGTACTCTGATGAACGCTTGGCCTAGAACAAAAGACATTCTTATTTTCCTGGCTGGAATCAGTGAGGCTTATAACATGTTTAATTGTGATCCCTGCATTAATTATGGGGATTATAAACAAGGATAGAGTCTCCCCGTAGTTCCCGGAAATAGGAAGTTCAACTCCGCAAACTTTGACCCTGCAGAGCTACGGCGTTGGCCTTGCTTCGATGAGAAGACGTCTCACGAATAGACTGGCTGCCGACTTAGCATGCTGTGCATACGGTTCAGTACCGCATGACAAAATTGCGTTTTGAAAGACAAGATTTTTGTAGCTGTCAGGGAGAAAAGTGATGAAAATCTTAATAGCCACTGTGCTGATGAATAAAATATAGTTTTGAATATCCCTAAAATATGCATATATTCGGCAAAACTAGCTGCCTGGCGAATAGAAAAGGGAAATGTGCGGATAGCTGACAGTCAACATATGCTTCAAAGCTTTATACGATTTTTCCTAAATTTGAAGCGAATACGGAATTCTCAACTTTAATACAGGAGTATTTTTATCAAAAGTATTTGTCAGTTCAGTATTTCAAGTTGCCGAATAAATCCTTCGTCGGATTTCGACTTGTCAGACAACAACAACACGTACACTAGTCAGGCTGACATTACGTCGCCGGGATTCTATTTTATTTTGTGTTTAAATCTGCGGTGATCAGTCAGGCTATTCGTCTCTTTCTCATGTGTCGATCACATGACCTGCTGGGTGAGTTCCGGTCGTTTGACGTCGTAAGATTTGCATGGAGCATGCTAGTTTTTCGTTGACAGCGTCTGTTCCATATGAGTGAAAATTATAAAAGTTGTCTTGCTCGAAAGTTAATGTACTTCTGAAATATTATCTACCAGAATCAAACTGCAAAACTACGTTTTAAAAATAATTCCCATTGACTTCAATGTTATTTTCGCGACCGTCAAATCTCCCGCAGGTTACGTCCCATAAGATAAGATAAGATAATTCTTTATTGTACAAGCGTCAATGACTGACAGAGTACAACATTCACATAACTATAACAACAGGTCAATTAATTCCAAACTTACAGGACATATCATATGTACCACGTGACTATACTTCTATTCTTCTATACTTCGTTGATTTCCGTTTTTTTCCGAATGGCTGATCGATTCCGTCAAGTGTGAGATCGAAAACGAGGCTTCTCATACAACAATCATGGCGGAAGGTCTGCGAAGTGTAATGGGACCAGCTACTCCATGCAGTTCTCTGTTGAACGACAGAATGGGGATTATTGTTCGCGGAGTGAGATTCTAGCATTAATTTAGGGCTCCTAACTCGGCAAATTGTTGACACTCGTTGCTCGAGTCTCCCGTTGAGTCAAAGTTTGAAGGGCCCGAGATTAACAACAACACCACTAGCTCCGGTGTAGCCTTGTTCCATACTACGTGAGAACAACGCTACGGCTGCAAGCCAGTCACCAGATCGAGTTGTTGGGAAATTGCCGTACGGGCAATATTTGCCGAACCAATTGACCATAACCAATAAAATAATTCGATTCTATGTCCACTTACCTTTCATAAAAATCCTTGTTTATGAGTGACCGTCCGTTTTTAGCTTGGCAAGAGATCGAAACTCGGACGAGGGGGGGTAAAACTGTCCACATCGCCGCCATCTTTACATCGATAAGTTTTACATGGATAGTATAACCCCCTCGTCCGAGTTTCGATCTCTTGCCAAGCTAAAAACGGACGGTCACTCATAAACAAGGATTTTTATGAAAGGTAAGTGGACATAGAATCGAATTATTTTATTGGTTATGGTCAATTGGTTCGGCAAATATTGCCCGTACGGCAATTTCCCAACAACTCGATCTGGTGACTGGCTTGCAGCCGTAGCGTTGTTCTCACGTAGTATGGAACAAGGCTACACCGGAGCTAAAACAACACCACCAACAACAACAACAACAGAGACGTCTCAAAGCCCCCATGAAGTCATTCAACAATGAAGTCCTGGCTTGCTTCGTTTTTTCACCTTGTAATTATCAATTTTAAAAAGCTGAGTCCAACCGCCTCCAAAAAAAACACTGGTTCGACATCAAGTATCTCGATAACCGTCCACGAATAAGTTGACTGAACTATGCCACCATGGCATGCAAGCTAGCTGTCTACGAATTTTTCAACGAGGATAATGCTCTGGAAATAGCCGACACTCGCATTATCAGTAGATCGCGGGATGAGCCCAACAATGATTCCCGGGACTTCGAATCCATATGCGAGTTGAAATAGCCACAGCGCAATACAATAGTTGTTCCAGCCAAAGTTTTGAGATTCAGTGGTAAGTACTGTAATAAATAAAATTATGTAATTAAATTCCGAGTGTTATTTATGTTAAATGTATCACTTGATATCTCATTTTTGTTTACCATATATTTGTTCTTGTTGTTTATCATATATTTGTAGAATGGCCACCTTGCTTTAATGCTGAGCAACAGGAAAACGTAATGGGGGGGGGGGGGCTGGCCCCTCCACTTTTTGGGGCCGCAGTGTTATAAGTCCTATCTTAGATAGCTCCGGTTCGACCTTTAACATGGCTGGTATAGAATTCAGTCCCCGTTCCCCTTTTCAAATGTGCTCCATGGCTCCTGTAAACAATTCGATTCATAGCATGAATAAGAGGGGTCGTACTATTGCCCAGCCGTTGCCCAGCCGATTCCCAGCCGATTACCCAGCTGTGACGGTCGTGCCCAGCCGACATATATTTGTTATTTACGGCACTATTCTGAGGAATTACAACTATTAATGCATTTTGTTATAATATTTATACAATTCTGCTTTTATCTGGGCAGCGGCTGGGTAATAGTACGACCCGAATAAGGGTGAATAAGGGTCGGATAACATTAATGTTGTTAACATTAAGTTATGTGATATTTCACTATTTCAGACAAGCGTCCCGAGCTGAAGTCCATACTGGACAGACTTCTGGATGGAGAGAATATATCCGACATTAGGAAATCCCTTGGTAGGCTGGGAAGAGAACAGAGAGGCAAACAAACGATATCCACGAGACAATCCTCCAGTTCCGAAGATGAGGTAATTCTATAGTTAATAATCAGCTCAAATTAAGTTAAGGATATGTAACTTTCCTTCAATGGATGTGTATTTGCCACAACACACCTCAGAAGAATTTTGATTGCGGAACTGGATAACTGTCTGTATGTTTGATTTTCTCCTTGTATTTCAGGGACCGCGGAGCTGGTGGGGGGGGGAAGCAGTCCAACATTTAACTTGACCGGTATAGAGTTCAGCCCCCTCACTTTCAAATGTGCTATGCGGCTCCTGAATTGTAACAAGGTGTGATATGGCTATAACTGATTGTTTCTAGCATACATTTTGTTCTATTTCATCAAGTATTCTGTCGCAATAAATGAGCATTTAAAAAAATTATTGTGACAGTTATTTTCCATAATTAAAAAAAACACAGAATGCAGATATACATTACGTATGCTAGATTATTAACTCCTCACTGTTATCTTTAATGAATTCATTTTGTATTTTTAGAATGAAAGTCCAAGAAAGACAAACAAGAAAAGCAAAGTAACTAGCGAGAAGAGGGCTGAAAGGGACATCTTGTCGATTCTCAAAGAAAGAAATTGGCAGAAACAGGTATGTACATAAGGCTGCAGTGTCCAATAAACACTTCTTTATGTGACAGTTATATTTTCATTGGTGAAGCGTTAATGTGTTATATCCCATGATCCAGAAAATGTGAATATATGTCAAGTTTGCCATATCTTTCAGATCAAATATATTTATTGTTTACAGATCAATAGCACAATCATATAATTATATGATCCCAATGAGGTAAATATGTTTTATGTACTAGAGAAAAACAATATTTGCCGAGGCCAAGGGTTCCCACACAAGAGGAAATAACTCAAAATGTATATTGAGTAGATCACCTCCCTTGTCGTATCTTGGCCGTGATAGTGTTAAAGTAATGTAAATCTCTAGTTTTCAACTCTTCCAATACAAAGGGAAGTAACTATAGGTTTTACTCTCATAAATTATACTCCTGTCATGGTTTCATTTAGAATATTTGTTTGGGGGCCTTTTGCAATATTTTCTTTGAAGAGAAGTGAAGCCAAATTACTCAAAATGTAGTGTATTTGAAAGAACTTGGAATATTTCAAAAGGAATAAAGAATTAATCATTTATTTTTTGTGAAAGGCCTACATGGATTCCTGTTTTTGTTTGACTTTATCCTTCTTGTCGACCAAAACTGAAATACAATCTTCACCACTTACTGCCTCGTACATATTAGGTTTACAAATTCTTATGTTGATCCCTTTTCTTTTCCAGAGGTAATCCAGCAGTACCATCCCAGCAAGACGACATCTGATATCCATTATTACATGAGGGAGAAACTGAACAACTCGGCGAAGAATTTCATCAGGAAACAGAAAAAACTCAACAGTAGATATGTGATATGATACGGCTTATAGCATTGGACACACCGGTTCTCGTCAGATCACCAAAGTTAAGCAACGTTAAGCTCGGTCAATACTTGGATGGGTGACCGAGCGCTATACTGGCTGGACTGATTAATGTCCAGGGTAATAGGAACTGTGAGCACTCGCGTTCTGGCAGATGTAGGCACCGTCATGATATGACTGAAACAAGGTTGAAAACGACGTTAAACCCTACTTCTTTCTCTATCTACACCTAGTTAACATACTAGTATACGGAACCAAATTGACAGCTATATGCTATGTTTGCATGAGGTCTTATTAAACCTTTATAAATCACTTCAACTGCTTTAGTTTCTTGAGCATTCAGTCTCTTCAATTCATCTGATGTGAATGCAGATTTATTCCAGTACAATGCCAGACTTAATACCATGGTACGAACCACTATGTTTTTGGTCAATTTTATCATCGTTTTACCATGGTGTATGCAGTTTGTCACAGTACATGTACCATGTAAAGCCATTGAACCTGTAAAGCCATGGTACATGTACTGTGGTCATAGCACAGTACCATGGTAGAGCCATACTACATGTAGCATGGTAAAACCATGGTTCTATGGAAAAACTATGGTACTAGTGTTCGGTTTGTTCTTTTCTGTACAAGGGAAAGTAAGCTTGCTCACCAGTGAAACTTTGCACAGTAGCTAAACTTTCACACTGCATTGAATGCCCTTTATCTGTCCATACTGGAGATTTATATTGGTCATGTGAAAGGGGCGGCAAGTTCACACTAGGCCGATGAGATCAAATGTGGCCGTGGCCTCTAGTTATACATGAGTGTCATAATATCATACAATGAAATATTACAGATTGCGTTTTACAATATATGTTCTTTGTCTATCAATCTTGTTTTGGTTTTTCATTCACCTCAATTGATACACCCTTTTCATTTGCTGATAGATCAGTTTTGATGCGGACAACACCAAATAACAGCGTTAACTAACACTGATAAATGGTGTTGAAGCGGGCTCAACACCGTTCTGCAGTGTTGACTGACAAGTGCAGATGCTGGTTCAACACCAATTAACAGTGTTAAATAACACCAATAAATGGTGTTGAAGCTGGCTCAACACCAGTTTTCAGTGTTGACTGACAAGTGCTGATGCTGGCTCAACACCAATTAACGGTGTTAACTAACACCAATAAATGGTGTTGGGACAATATGGTGTAGGCTCTAACTCAACACTGTTTTTTGGTGTTGAAGTCAACACCAATTAACAGTGTTATCTAACACCAATAAATGGTGTTGAAGCTGGCTCAACACCAGTTTTCAGTGCTGACTGACAAGTGCTGATGCTGGCTCAACACCAATTAACGGTGTTAACTAACACCAATAAATGGTGTTGGAACCGGCTCAACACCATTTTTTAGTGTTGACCGACGAGTGCGGATGCTGACTCAACACCGAATAACGGTGTTAACTAACACCAAATAACGGTGTTAACTAACACCAATAAATGGTGTTGGGGCAATATGGTGTAGGCTCTAACTCAACACTGTTTTTTGGTGTTGAAGTCAACACCAATTTTTAGTGTTAATTAACACCATTTTTCTGACTGTGTACCTTATGCATGATAGTCGAGAAGGGACATCGTGTATTGTGCTATGAATTTTATGCGAAATGCGAAGTCAGGATACGAAGGACGAAGGCAGGATGCGAAGCCCGAAGTCAGGATGCGAAGGACGAAGGCAGGATACGAAGCGGGAAGTCAGGATGCGAAGGCAGGATGCGAAGTGCGAAGCCAGGATGCGAAGCACGAAGTCAGGATGCGAAGGACGAAACCAGGATGCGAAGCACGAAGTCAGGATTCGAAGCCAGGATGCGAAGCGCGAAATCAGGATGCGAAATGCGAAGCCAGGATGCGAAGCGCGAAGTCAAGATGCGAAGGCAGGATGCGACCCCTCGAGTAGAGGATTATGGGTAAATTCAAGATGACGGCCACGTGGGGTCATAAATTATGTATGAATAATTTAAAAAATCTGACCGAAAAATCTACCAAAAATGACGGTTTTGAAAATGACGTCTCTGTGACGTCATCAAAGCCGCCATTTTTTTACAGTTTCTGGTTGAGTTTGGCCCAAGGGTATAGTGCGGTAAGTTTCAGCCCCCTATCCCAAGGAATAGGATAAATAATGAGAGGTGTGGGGGGGGGGGGGCGAAATGACCCCTCCCAGGCCTGGACAGGTCGGTAAAAGCTCAAGCAGATAGGGTTAACAGCGAGTCCTACAGTCTACTCTCCATATGCTGTACTATACATATGCATATAGTAAACGATATATCTTCATGTACGAGACCTACAGCTCCCTTTTATTCTAGTTCTAAAATAATGGTTACCGTTTCTCACTAGCGGCGTGATACTCTAAAATATATCATTTAAAAAGCTGTGAGGTAAGTAGTATATAAAACACGGATTCGACCCCCTGTGACCTCTTGACCTCTGAGATCAATGAGAGTCAATATGCGCACAATGAAAGTATATAGGGAGCAAATCGGGCCTCATTGACCTTTGACCTCTGAGTGCACTCTATCCCATGATGCACCACAATTCCGTAGTATAAAAGCGCATTTCGAGCCCTACTGACCCTGCAGCGCAATGCGCAGTGGGGAGGTTTGTGGAGGTCACGTGGAGGTCAAGTGAGTATAGTAAACCCTTATTCAGTATCCTAAGAAGTATATGAGGGTGATTTAAACGCATAGTGACCTTTGACAATGCGCATGCGCGAAAAACGGGCGTGACCTGGGTATGAATGTCTGACCTATATCTGGTATAGGAGTTACATCATTGTTTACATCCGGGTCTGTGAATGAAGGATAGGCATGTGCTGACCTGTATCTGGGTACTTCTCATCGGGGTTTTTCATCTTTACATCCGGGTCCTTATCTGGTGGCTGACCTATATCTGGTATCAGGGTTACATCATTTTTTTTACATCCGGGTCTTTGGTGTAGGGTCGTATGATTCAATGATAGGCATGCACTGACCTGTATCGGCGATGACGTCACTTCCGGTGTGCGTGAATCGGGCGTGATCATGTTTAGACTTGTACCATCGCTCATGGTTTTTATTCCATTCATCCGGGTCCTACATCCGGGCCCGTCTTCGCGTGACTCTACATGGTTAGACCTGTACTGACTGGATTTTTTCCATTCATCCGGGTCCTTGTCTACATCCGGGTTTTCCAAGTGGTTTATTTCCATCCGGGGTTTCCCCCGCCCCGGCCGCAAGCCTGCGCGGGTTATCCGGCCGCTCGCCTGCGCGGGTTATCCGGCCGCTCGCCTGCGCGGGTCACCCGGCATGTATTCCTACGCGGTGATGCGGTCTGGCGGTGATGCGGGGAAAAAGCCTCCGCGGTGTAGTAGTCCCAAATACGCGGCGAGCCGGGGGTCGATCCGCCATACTATGCGTGGATGATTTGTACTGACCTTCAACATCCGGGGCCTTTTCAACATCCGCATACCCTAGTTTACATCCGGGTCCTCTTCAACATCCGGGTTGTTACATCTGGGGTCGGTGGAACATGCGACGAGTGAGAGAGTGAGTGAGCGAGGCGTGCCCAACGCCCGTGAGGCGTGCCCAACGCCCGTGAGGCGTGCCCAACTCCCGTCTTAACGCATGGACGCGCTAACGATGGTGAGTGAGTGTGTGAGTGAGGCATGTCCAACGCCCGTGAGGCGTGCTGCTCTGTAAGGCGTGAGTGAAGGTAACGCCCGTCAACGCTTCGCTTAACGCTTCAAAGCCCTGGTGAACTAGCTCAGAAGCTCTGATTTTCATGAAATTGCCACCAATACATCGAAATGCAGTGACCCGCGTCAACGCCCGTCGTTACACCTTAACGCCCGTCTGAACGCCTTAACGCCCTATCTTTACGCTTTAACGCCCGTCTCAATGCAAGTCAACGCTTAGCTTAACGCTTCAACGCCCTGGTGAAGTAGCTCAGAAGCTCTGATTTTCATGGAATTGCCACCAATACATCGAATTGCAGTGGCGTCCGTCAACGCCCGTCTCAGCGCCTTAACGTGCGATAAAGGAGATTTCGAGGACTATTGATCTGGTCAAATAGGGCTATATCACCAACACTGGTCCAACAGGGCTATACCACCAAACACTGGTCAAACAGGACTATACCACCAAACCCTGGTCAAACAGGGCTATGCTACCAAACAATGGTCAAAACAGGGCTATACCACCAAACACTGGTCAAACAGGGCTATAGCACAAAACTCTGGTCAAAAAGGGCTATACCACCAAACACTGGTCAAACAGGGCTATGCCACCTGTGATGACCCATATTGAACGGAAGTGACCCTTGACTCATGGGCACCATTATTATCAGTGTTTGATGGTATAGTCCTGTTTGACCAGTGTTAGGTGGTATAGCCCTATTTGACCAGATCAGTCGTCCTCCAAATCCCCTTTATTGCACGCGCTGGGACTGGCAGTGAGGCGTAACAACGGGCGTTGACGGGCGTCAGTGCATTTCGATGTATTGGCGGCAATTCCATGAAAATCAGAGCTTCTGAGCTAGTTCACCAGAGCGTTGAAGCGTTAAGCTAAGCGTTGACGGGCGTTAAGGCGTAAAGATAGGGTGTTAAGGCGTTGAGACTGGCGTTTAGGCGTAACGACGGGCGTTGAGACGGGCGTTAAGGCGTAAAGACGGGCGTTGACGAGCGTTGAAACGGGTGTTAAGGCGTCGTGACGGGCGTTGTGACGGGCGTTGAGACGGGCGTGAAGGCGTACCGACGGGCGTTAAGGCGTAACGACGGGCGTTGACGGGCCTCACTGCATTTCGATGTATTCTTGGCAATTCCATGAAAATCAGAGCTTCTGAGCCAGTTCACCAGAGCGTTGAAGCGTTAAGCTAAGCGTTGACGTGCGTTGAGACGGGCGTTAAGACGTAACGACGGGCGTTAAGGCGTTGAGACGGGCCTTAAGGCACAACGACGGGCATTGAGATGGGCCACAAGGCGTAACGACGGGCGTTGAAGGGCGCTGACGGGTGTTGAAATGGGCGTTAAGGCGTACCGACGGGCGTTGAGACGAGCGTTAAGGCGTAACGACGGGCGTCACTGCATTTCGATGTATTGGTGGTAATTCCATGAACTTCAGAGCTTCTGGGCTAGTTCACCAGGGCGTTGAAGCGTCAAGCTAAGCGTTGACGGGCGTTGAGACGGGCCTTAAGGCGCAAAGATAGGGCGTTAAGGCGTTGAGACGGGCGTTAAGGTGTAACGACGTGCGTTGACGGGCGTCACTGCATTTCGATGTATTGGTGGCTATTTCATGAAAATCAGAGCTTCTGAGCTAGTTCACCAAGGCATTGAAGCGTTAAGCTAAATGTTGACGGGCGTTACTTTCACTCGCGTGTTACAGAGCAGTAGGCCTACCCCTCACGGGCGTTGGGCATGACTCACTCGCTCACTCACTCACTCACCCACTCACTCACTCACTCACTCACCATCGTTAGTGCGTCCATGTTTTAAGGCTGCCGTTGGGCACGCCTCACGGGCGTTGGGCATGCCTCACTCACTCACTCACCCGATCACCATCGTTAGTGCGTCCATGCGTTAAGATGGGCATTGGGCACGCCTCACGGGCGTTGCGCACGCCTCACTTATTCACTTACTCACCATCGTTATTGAGTCCATGCGTTAAGACGGGCGTTGGGCACGCCTCACGGGCGTTGGGCATGACTCAATCACTCACTCACTCACTCACTCACTCACTCATTCAATCGCTCACTCGCTCACTCACCATCGTTAGTGCGTCCATGCGATAAGATGGGCACGCCTCACCGGCGTTGGGCACGCCTCACTCACTCACTCACTCATTCACTCACTCACTCACTCACTCACTCGCTCATTCACTCATCGCATGTTCCACGGTCCCCGGATGTAACAACCCGGATGTTGAGGATGACCCGGATGTAAAACCAGGGTACCCAGATGTTGAAAAGGCCCCGGATGTTGAAGGTCGGTAAAAATCATCCATGAGCAATGGTACAAGTCTAAACATGATCACGCACGATTCACGCACACCGGAAGTGACGTCATCACCGATACAGGTCAGTACTATCATTGGATCATACGATCCCACACTGAGACCCGGATGTAAAAAAATGATGTAACCCCGATACCAGATATAGGTCAGCCACCAGATAAGGACCCGGATGTAAAGATGGAAAACCCCTTGATGAGAGTACCCGGATACAGGTCAGTACATGCCTATTATTCATTCAAAGACCCGGATGTAAAGAATGATGTAACGCCGATACCAGATAAACGTCGGACATTCATACCCAGGTCACGCCCGTTTTTCGCGCATGCGCATTGTCAAAGGTCAATATGCGTTTAATTCAGCTTTATATACTTTTTTAGGATACTGAATAAGGGTTTACTATACTCTCTTGACCTCCACGTGACCTCCACAAACCTCCCCTCTGCGCATTGCGCCGCAAGGTCAGTAGGGCTCGAAATGCGCTTTTATACTACGAAAATGTGATGCATCATGGGATAGAGTGCACTCAGAGATCAAAGGTTAATGAAACCCGATTTGCTCCCTATATACTTTCATTGTGCACATATTGACTCTCATTGACTTCAGAGGTCAAAGGTCACAGGGGTCGAATTCATGTTTTATATACTACTGAGGTAGCGCTAATATAGGCCTAACGTTAATCGTTCCTTTACCTGGCTGGTATTCTAGCGCAACATTCACACAATAGGGGTCCCACACTCCTGACCGCAGTCGAATGCACTAGCACAGGTTCGAAGAATACATGTATTAGACAGCTATTCTGTGTGTTCTCCGCAGCTGATTGAAACAGTCTATTGGCGAAGCTGACGTTTCGATTGGTCAATTCTCGATTTGAAAAGAGGACATTCCAAACCATACAACGATGTAGAAGAGGGGCTACTGAGTGATAAACCGCAGGCTCATTGTTTTATTTGCTAACTAACCTAAAAAGACGGAAAGGTTGTCATAACAACATGTACCTTAGGCATATCTAGAACAATTAAATGGAACACAGCGCTTTGATTTGTGTTCAGCGACAAAGCTAAACAAGCTGTCACCTCTACACAGTTAGTGATATGATCCATTGTATCACACACTACGGCAGTTCCATACGCCTGAACTATATTCATGTGAAACACAATCGGAGATATCTTGTTAATGAATAATGAGGTTATTAAAATGATAGAAAAAGGTTTGTATTGGCGGAGTAATCTCTACTCTACGCTGAGAGCCTGTTAACGATATTTCAACTGCGGGCAGTGCTTGTAGGCTAGACGATAGTCAAACTGCTGACCGCTTCTCTCTTGCAGGGAACTAGCCTATGTTTATGTATACTATGATTGTCTTTTTTGAATTTGGTGCTAATACTGTTATATGGATATGGAATAGGTCTTTGGATTATGGGCGCGGATATTCTTTAATGGACGACGGCTGAATTATGAATGACGGACTAGACGCTTGTATTCAGCGGACATGCGCTGTTCGGAGTTTGCTAGCACTAAGGTAGACTCTAATCAGGTTAGGGAGATCCCGCTCTCGAAAATGGAGGTTTTTGCTCAATAACTTTTGATTCCTTCTTAACCCATGCTCCTAATCTTCAGGCGCATTAATATACCTATTGTTCCATATTCTAAAATTAATTTGCCTTCTGAAGAACCAGTCAATGTTGTTTCAATAACGCGACAAATATTTGGCCTACCATTAAGCAAATTAGATAAACGACAAATTTATTTTTTACCATTTGATGAGGATATATATATATTTGTGTGCGCCTCGAGAGGAGCAAAAACGACATTTTTTACCTCCATTTTAGAGAGCGGGGTCGCCCTTACCTGCTAATGGTTTCCGTATTTTTACCAAATGCCAAGTGCTCTATAGCTCTAAAATAACGTTAACCGGTTTCCCTATATGCAAGGCATTCTAGCTCTAATTTAGCGGGAACTGTGGTTTTTTTTTGCCATATACCAGGTATTCCAGCTCAATTATATGGTCACCGTTTTCACCAAAGGTTGGCTCTGAAATAACGGTAACCATAGCCATACTAGCACTAAAAGTGCCGTTACAGACTCTAATCATGAACAATTAATCGAAACAATGTCAAACGAAATTGATGAAACTTCATTCCAAAGTTCGACGGAGTTAAGATTTTGGGGGATAACTTTTTATTACGAATTTTTCAGAGCATGAAACTCCAAGGCGACTAAATGAGCAACTGCTGGACCTATATTATGTAGAGACGCTCGCATACAAAATAATATTTTCGTCAAAAATATACGATATTCAAGTTTTTTTATTGTTTTCAGATTTCGACTTTTAGATTTTGATTAAAACCGTACGAGGGGTCTCTTTTATGGACAATTTCAAAACAAAAATTCACAATTTATAGCTTGAATTAAAAAATGATAACATGAACGGGTATATGCCTTCCCCTCTAACTGATGGACGTTGGCGTGTACCCAAAAAGATAGGTCACGTCACCGCGACGTCATCACTTGTAGATACGGGCAGATCGGATGCGCACTTGTGACTAAGAGTCTACATACATGTACACCCTACAAACACTAGCCCATAAGGCTGCAATGTCTTGTGAGATGCAACTTTACATTCGGCGTAAGTAGCCCTCGGCTGATGTTTTGTTATGACTTTTTTAACCAACCTCAAAGAAAGATTTGATGTGATTTCATTAATCTCTGGTATGGCACAGGTCATATAAATGTGACGTCATCAGTGGTAGAGTATCTGCAGCTTAGGTTGGATCAGGTGCGTAAATGTGGTTTCTATGTGGTTAAAGAAATTAGCTTTTCGCTTTACCAACGTAACAGCTAAGAGAGATTTTCGTATGTTAACAAAATTAATTTACTTCTTTAGTCGTATGTTCTATAGGAGTTGAACGCCAAACTGTTGATTCCTCAACGTGTATAAAGGGGACGATGATACGAAGTTCAGCGACCCAATAATATTGACTGTTTCTGTCTGTTCTTGTCAGCTGCATGTGTCCTCTAACAGACAGACACCCACCGGTCAACCAGAGATACGAATGTTGCAATTAACGATCTATAATTAACGATCTAATTAATTATCATTAGGAGAAAATCGGATTAGACATTTAGATGGGGAGGAGTATTGACCTTTATATGCCTTCAGGCGATATATATACTTGTATTTCTTTGACACATCAGGACAAAATCGTGAAAATATGGTCATAAAATCGATTGTATATTCCTCCGTTTATTTCGATATTCGCATACCTTAGCATCATGGTTAATCTATATTATTATAACTGGTATATGAAATTTGAAATATGCAGTTCTATGCATGAAACCGTCTATAATAGATGTACACGCCCTCACAGCGATTAAGCGTTCTGTGAAAATAATACTGCTCCTTCTGGTTTAAGTATATTTGTCGAACTGACGTTGTGGCATCAACCAAATTCCTTCAACAACGTTAATGATAATATATTTAAACGAGAAAACACGAGTGAGTATTTTTTACATTAACCTTTTCAGGCCTGAGGAGGAGGGCTCCAGAGTCCCCCACCTTTACTTTTTACACTGTATCCGAAACGACAAATACTTTATAGCAAAACTTATTTGGGTCATTTTGAGCCTGTATGTATAGCATCCTCCCCACAGCGCATGCTCCATTTCACAGACTCATTTCTCATCCCTGCCTCCAATAGCGGGAGTTGACCTTTAGTACGCTGCTATGACGTATAGGGGAAAACCCACGTACGCACAGTTCAGTTTGAATCCTGCCGAACAACTCCTTCGGTGTTGCACATGAGCGAACTACTTTTCATATGCTCTGTCCAGATAAACAGGGGAAATAATCTTCAGATAATGCTTTTTAACGCTAGGTCAACAGAGGTATTATGCAGACTTGAAAAGTAATCGAAATGCTCGGCAAACATGTATTTTACTATATATGATGTCACTTCCGGCTTAGGGCAGCATGGTTTACCATACCATGTATGTGTGGCACAGGAGGTAGATTAAAGTACCAAACAGATTGGGCTCTCTGAGGATCCATTGTGATCAGTGTCTGTAGAGCCTAATTTTCAAAATTCGAAATTCAATTTTTTTTGTAGTTTTGGTTGAGTTTTTGTTAGGATTGGGGTTTTGTTAGGGTATGTTTGTTTGGGTCATCGTCGCCGTGTGACCAATAAGGTTAGGTGTGACGTTAAAATTCAAACAACCAACCAACACTTCCGGCGATGTGCGCGAAGGCTCCGAATCCGGTCAAAAAATCTGACTGGTGGCTGGGGTACTATTAGACCCCCAGCGAGGTGGTTGTCTGTATAGCCCGCCAAAGAGAGGATCATGGGTAAATGAAAAATGACGGACATGGGGGTGTGACAAAAAAAGCTGCGTTTTCGCTGTTTTCCTTCTTAATTTTTGCCTTTTGCACATAAAAGTACCCAGTTTATTTTATTTCACATCGGATAATTATTTTCTAATTTATACAGGAAGATATTTTTTTGTCACTTTAAAAGTGATCGTATAACACTATTTTCGTTATTTTGGGATTAAACTATCTTGGTACTGCATAGAACAGATTCTAGTGCTGAAAATTGGTCGAGTCTCATGTGGGATTCGAACCAGCGACCCGCAGAGTAAGGATCACGTGCCTTAGGCGCATTTGTGAATACAAAGAGCCGAAATACAATGCCCATTTCGGCCTTCCAGTGATCTTCGGGTACTTTTCCGCGGAACAAATAATTGTAGACAACGGTGCTATGTAATGATGTTTATACAACGGTAATTGTAAATTACAGTGCCACCCAATTTAAGGTTCATTGCCTGTTAACAAACGATAATACGGTGCAACATTTTACAGTTTCGAGCATGTTAAAAAACGGTAATTGTTAAATACGGTCTAACGTAATTTTACAGTTGAACGTACAGCACCTCTTCTGTCAGTACATTTGACGGGAAATTTACGGTGTTATTTTGATTTATAACAGTGCAGGCGAATCTGCATGCAGAATCGACTATTGATGACGCAACTACGACAACTGTGTCATCAGTGGTTGCTATTGCATGTATATCACGAGTTAGTCATACATCATGTGTGATATGCTTTTGCCTCAAATAATTACTGGTTTTCCAGTTGTATACAACATGCTCGCCACCACTCTTTTTGAGTTGACTAGTAGCCAGCCTGCTATTGTCATAACGCACTTGTGACATTAGCTGGCGACCTGACCACTGCTGTCGCATTTGCGACAATTGTGTCATTAGTGGTTGCTACATTGCAACGTTATCATTTTTGAATATATGTGCAATGGCGAGAATGCGGGAGAACATCGCAGAGTTGTTACCGTTAGCCGTTGGTTTGCGCTGTTGTGGCATCCGTTTGCGTCTCTAGAGCTGAGTCTCTCCACGCAATTCCATGCATCCTCATTACAAATTGTCGATATGTCTATATCCTGCATACCCCCGGTACACACACAGGGGCTCGTTGCCGTTGTTAATTGGTTAAATAGGTTGATTATAGGGCGGGGGAGGTCGAGGTCGGTAATAAAGGGCCTCCTTTATTACGTACCTCGACCCCCCCCCCCATCCTCCCCTCCTATAATAAACCTATTTAACCAATTAACAACGGTAACGAGCCCCTGTGGGTACACATTGGAATGGATCGTGTTAATGGGAAAAACGACTGTATTTTTCAGCCAATCAGCAAAGCAACACTCAGTGTAAATTGACCAATCAGATCACTCGTTTACCGCGACCATGCCGACAGCGGCAGCAGATTCGAAAACACGACAGCTGTCTGGTTTCTGTGATATTTGTTGTTAGATTTTCAATAAATTATGAAAATTAATAAATATAGAGGAAAAATAATTTTTTTAAATCGGCTTGAGGGAAACAATTATATTTATTCATTTCCATAATTTATTGAAAATAGGCGTATTGATCTACAATCAAATATCCCATAAGCCAGGGAACTGTGGAAATCGCTGAAAGTGGACGGAACGCGTTAGGCTAAGCAAGGTGGTCATGGTTTCGCATTTGACTCAAACATAAACCTTGATGTTGTGAAGATGTTTTATATATTGTAGCGGGGGGCGCAGAGCAGCTAATCAGAACACCATTTTCTGCTCGTCTGCTCTCTAAACTTCAGAATGCACCTCTTTTGAAATCTCATTGTGAAAAAGGCTTCGTTAAACCATCCTGAAATAACCAGTTATATTGGGCAAGAACTCGTCAGCCTTCTTATCGTTCCGTATAGGCATACCTGCCCCACGTGGTCCGGGATGGTGGGATACGTTCTCTTTCAGTAATGCAACAGTTTAAAAAAGTATTCTTCAGAAGACTTCACCATATAAAAAAAAACATATTTTAAACCTCCTCCGTCCCCATGCCCTTGGGATAAACATTGATATCCCGCAGTGCAAAATATGGAGAAAACACAAGTCTGTGTAAGAACTTTAGCTTTATCTTTAGCTAAATTCTGTTCATTTGATCACTATTGGAATATAGTTATAGATTTTCATGCTCATCTAACTTGGAAGTTATTTCTGCCTTCCCCTTAGGATCATTGGTGAAGGCTGTGAAATTGAGATTTTGATTGTCGTATTTGGTGTCTGAAGGAAGATGATGGTTGTCTCCCCTTGAACAGCAATTCATGTGTCTGCAAAACAGCTCAACTCACTGCTTTAACGATGATACTTTCTGTCATTTACTGGCATATGTACTAGTATTATACCTGATTTACTTTTAAGGGTATAGATTCTCCCTTCTATCGTTACATGTACATCTCGTTTAACGGAAGTTGCCGGATATAGGCTACATGTGTTCCACAAAAATCGACTTTACAGGCAAACGAGCATTCATAACGATTGAAAATGAACAAGAGACTTGGTAATTCCTACAAAACTGTGATCAACAGCAAAAAAATGCAGTCATATGAGAGAAAAACTCAGATGTTCACCTGATATTCACTCTACCGCCAATTAGTGGCCAATCTATTCCGATTGAAAATCAATCTACTATATTGAAAATTCCAGTTTATTAGAATCTATTAAATTGACTTTTCAGTCTACCTCTGATTCATTCTGTTCTTTTCAATCTAATAGATTGAAAATAATTTCAATCGAACCGAAAGATTTACAATTTAATCTGCGAAGATTGGAATCAGGGACAAGATCTAATCTACACAGATTGAAATATAAATCTTTCAGTTTGATTGAATTTTTTTTTCGTTCTATCAGATTGAAAGAGAACAGAATGAATCTAATGTGGACCGACAATTCAATCTAATAGACTCGGATTTTCAATATAATAGATTGATTTTCAGTCGGAATACATTGATCATTAATTTCATTCTAATTATTTAAGAGAGTGCACTTTATATTTTAGGATTGACATGAGAGTTTGACACTTATCTCTATTGTCAAAAATCTACATAATGAAGGGCCCATTTCCTGCGGTTAATTTTAATCAGTAATAGACACCGTAAATATGTAAGCAAAGAAATTGAATGTTTACCGAGTTAGTGGTTTTGTCTAAGATTGTACATGGAATGTCCATTTTTGACTGAACCCTAAAATCCCAATGAAATTGATGTTATGTCTTTTATTCTGTCATCCATACGAAAAATGTTTTACGTGAAAAACAACACTGCCAAACTATCTGTTTTGATATACTCTTTTTTTTTCAAGTACCGGTAACACATGTACTTTACCCTGCCTGGCCTGGGTTTCTTGAGACCTGACCAGGCCTTTCCCCTTGAGCTACGGGGCTGAAAGTTAACAGACTATACCCTTGGATCAAGCTCTACCAGAAAGTGTAAAACAAAATCCTAGTTGGCCGCTTTGATGACGTCACAGTGACGTCATTTTCCAAAACGGCATTTTTTGGTCGATTTTTCGGTCAGATTTTTTTGAATTTTTTATTTATGCAATTTCTCCACAAAAACTGCATGATAAATTAATGTGATGTGAAACAAAATAGTTGTTGCCCACTTTTCATCGGAAAAGCAGGAATTTTGAAGAAAAATGATAAAAAAAAACCACATAACTTTTCTTGTATCCCACGTGGCCGCCATCTTGAATTTACCCATGATCCACTGCTCGGGGGTTCTGCAGATAGACTCAAAACGGCCACAATATGATAAACTATAAAGTCACAGAGTTCTCAATCTCTGAGCTCTCAATATTTTGTCATTCCGGAGGTAGCGCAGAAAGTAAACCCCCCACCTCCCCCCAAGGCCTGGTAGAGTTAAATATAAGAGTGTTATTTACGCGGCTTGAGCATCAACTGTTCTTCATGTGAAAGATAAGTAACTCCCTTAAAGATCTATTCGTTAAGGATTAGAAGGGGGTCCAGTTTTCAACACCAAGTGAAAATCCGAATTCAAGGTCTCTCACTAGAACACAGTTTTAGCTCACCCAGGTTTTCCTTAGGATGTAAAACACAAGTACAATCCCAAATTTAGCTTCCTGCCATGCCAAAAGTGTGGCTCGAAGCATGAAAAAATATTACCTTCATCGTCAAATCTACGGAAAAAATTTCTGGGGAAATATACTGTAAAATACTATGCAAAATATTATAGGAAGATGCATTTAAATTTCATCGAGGTCAAACAAATAATTACGAACCCATTATGATAGCGGGAATACGGGTGTGTGAATGTAATTTTTTGGTCTGTTTCCGACGTCGTTTATGTGCTACTACTTTGAGTCGCCCAAAACCGTACTCCATGATTCTTATGTCCGGTGCATTCAGACTCTTCGTATTTGACTGTCTCAGAAACAGAAGCTAAGACATTGACCGTGGTTTAATACGGGGGTCCTCGAGTCCTGACGCTTCTATATGGAATAGAGATGAAATCATAAAAATTCTTATACCGCTACTTATTGTGATACTGGTTGGATCCATATATCGTAAACCCTGGTTTTGTGCGTTTTGGGGGTTGAACTCAATGACATCTGTACTAGACCTATACATCTTTGGCGTTTCGATGCACGAGTGAGTGGTCGGTAGAGTGAAGCGATTCCCTACTCGAGTGTCTTCTGGTGTATTCATTCAATAAATAATCCGATGTGGTGAACCGCAAAATATGATGATAAACAAAAGATTAATAATGTAGGATACATATTGCCCATACTCCCAATGTCAGATTTTGTAACTGTGTAAAAACTTCTGTCTGCAATGGGTGGAAATACGCGTCGCGCAAGCGCATAAAGTCTTCATCTAGGTTGATCGATACCATCTTCACATTTTAATTTATATACTACACTAACGTTCCGTCATTTACCTTGACCTAATGAATAGAGTAAATTGTACAAACCGGGAAACGCACGTGATGTCATATAGCCAATCAAGATAGGAGATTGCCAACACCGTGCAGCGAGGATTTTCTTTGATGTCTGTCCGTGTGATTTTCAAATAGGGCAAGTGGTGATTGTATTGATGTTAATTTCTCTCCAAGAGTCAATCAAATTTGAATTTTAACGAGGTCATACATTGCACTTCTCCTAATATGGGCCACGGAATATTTATAGAGCTATGACATCACCAAACCCGTATTCTGATCAGATAATATGTTATGTTCAGCCAAGGCGACACGTGTGGTGTCATTTGCGTACACTTCGCCATCCATAAGATGGCTTGCGAATGGTGTGTCTCCATTATCGCGGATCGATATCCGGTATATTACCGGATTCTGTTCGGCCTTCATCCGGCGGAGAACAGACTGGAGAAATCTCATAAATTACAGGTTTTCATACCACTTCTGAAACATATATTGCCTGGGCTTACAAAAGATATAGGTATGAATAACTTTCGTATCACCCAAGAGGCGTTGTAGATCTGTAATTTTGAACAAGTAGGGCAGCACATGACTCGAAAATGGCGGGTCACGTTGGGGTTACGTCGATAGACGGTAGCTGAGCAGCTGACAACGTCACATGATATTGATTTCAGGAAATTTCCTCTTACAGTTGCCGAAAGTAGGCTGAGAATGGATACAAACGATCCCAGGGCAAGTCTTACCGCGTATAGATGATCCAGATGGTTACAGGTTAGTGTAGTGTTCGACTTGGATATGCGAATATGATCGATACCGGAAGCGTGTGTATCTGTAGCATACGAGAGAGATGGAGAATGCTACCGATATATTTTACAGAAGAATGAATGAATTAAATGCTCAATTATTTGGGTACAACGGCTTCTTTTGCTGTGATATCTCGAGCCCACTCCGCTCAATTTATAAACAGACGATGCTGATTGGTCGAGAGCCATGTGCTCAAAAGCAGCGCGCTAAGGTTTTAACCCCAAATATGGTACTCCTGTCTCACATTCCCCGGACTAAGATCTCCAAATTCACCCCTTTGTCAGGAAAAATTCCAGCCAAAGGTACAAACTGAACATTTTTTGCAAAATATGCTTGTTTTGTTTTATTTTTATTTTTTTTGCTCCATTATCTCGCCAATTAATATGAGTTTCTGCATATATCCCTCAACATATGACCAGGGCTTTAAACTTTCGTGACCAGTAAAAGTTATGCAAAAATTGAATAAAATAAGTGTACTGAGTTTTAAAAATTCCAGAAAAAACCTCTGGTGTTTAAGATGATCATTTCGATGTGGTTTGATAACCTACCTATGAGGAAAGAAAATAGGCAAAGAAAAAAAAACAAGGTTTGCTTTTTAATAAATGTAAAAAAAAAATGAACTTTTGTACTGAACTTGGTCTTGTCCGATTCATCCTGCTGTCAGAATACACCCCAGTTTACGGTATTTGACGGATGGTAGAAGAGTAGTATATAAAGGCTAAAATCTGTCGTATTGAGGGTGAGGGTGATGACGTCACGTGGCGTGACGTGGTAATGACGCTACGGATGACGTCAATTTCGGTGACCTCACGTCCAGGTCAAAGGTCAGTTTCGTGTCAAAGGTCATTTTCAGGTCAAACGGTCTTTTCCGGTCACGTGACAGCCCAGTAAGTGTTATCTGCCCCTAAAGAAGACCCCAGTGACTTCAATGTTAAACCTAATGGGAAACCCACGCATTAATATTTGCGGTATGGGGTGTGGCCCCTTGTTTTTTCTGTCTCGAGCTGTGAACACGATGGGAGGGGTCTCGAGGCCATTGGTTTACTTTCGCTGAAAACTTAACGTGCGCATGCGCACTGGGTGAGTAACGCTGAGGTGGACATTTTGGGGTCGAGGTGGGCCAATATTGGTCGGATTTGGTCATGTGAGGTATCAGTTTGAAGCACTCGTGGACGACCATCCGACTGGGTGAGTATGGAATGGAAGTTGCGTAATGGCGCGCATGCGCAGATCGGGAATTGTGGGAAACAGGGCTCAGGAATGGACATTTTGAGGTCGAGGTGGGCCAATACTAGGCGTACTGGAATGCAGGAGGTGTTATAGTGAAGCACACACGGGAGACCATCCACCTTGACAGGTGTGGAGTAGAAGTAAGGCTATGGCGCGCATGCGCAGATCGGAATTATGGGAAAAGGTTCATTGAAAGAGACGTTTTGGGGTTTTCACAGAAAAACAACGGACTTCACTCCTGGTGAGTCATAAAAATGGAAATGTTGTTCTTGAGATAGTGTAGTCTCTCAATTTCGGGGAAGGGAAGTAATCCAGAGTCGATGGAGATTGATCCCAGTGTCTAGGAGCCCTTCCATCTCCCTACCAATGGGGGAGGTAAGAGTTCGAAACTCCAGTATCCTGGACTGCCTGAAGACGCTTAGGACAAAGGGATCAGAGCGAACATGGCCGAAGATTGAACTTTCTGAAATGGCGGCTTCTGATTGGACAAGAGCATACTTGAATTGTGGACATATCCAACGCGGCTCCCCTAGCTTGGGTATATGATGTAACATTGGGGAGAATAAACTATATAAAAACTTGTGAACTTGTTGATCTGTCTATCTGTCATCTGCATCATGGCATTAATCCGTCAGAGTTTAGCTATAGAAGACGTTAGGGCGTTAATCCCATTCCTCCGCCTCCTCCTCCTCCACACAAAGGTAACTCTATCAGGTAGCCGGATGAAACAAGACCCTCACCGCCCCCAAAAGCTCTTTTACACTACGGAAACTCCCCTTTCTCTACTACTCCCGAGCGATCTATAAATAGAACAGGGTTTTCCCCAGAAAATTTCGGGAAAATTTACCCTGACATATAGAACGATGACCTACAAAACAGGGGTTTTCCCAGCTAAACACCCCGTACAATGTCCCGGTGTAGAGCGATAACATCATCGGGGACCACCATGTTTTATTCCTTGGTGTGAATGGATTGATACATACATCTTGTCCATGCGTTAGTATAATATAATAGCATGGTTACAATCTCGCGCAAAAGATAAAACACTGGAATGCTAAGGTGTTAAGGCGTTAGTTGTTCGGATTGTTGTTAAGTTGTTACTGTAAAACTCTACACAAAGGTCACAGGGCATATATACTGGGTTTCTGTTTTCTCTACTACTAAGGGGCAAGCGGATTACTTCCCTTGATTTTTACTTCCACGAAATTGAGAGACTACACTATCCCAACAACAACATTCGTATTTCTATGACTCACCAGGTTTGAAGTCCCTTTTTCTGTGAAAACATGCAGCCACACAAGACTTGATCGGCCTGGAAGAGCGCTTCACATGGATACCTCTCCAGTAGATCCACTGTGGGCCCACCTCGACCCCAAAACGTATATTCCAATGCCCTTTTTCCACCATTCCCTGCATGCGCATGCGTCCCATAGCCTTACTTTCACTACACACTAATCCAGTCGGCTGCTTCACGAGTGCTTCAAACTGATACCTCATACGACCCATTCAGACCATTATGGGTCCACCTCAACCCCAAAACGTCTCTTTCAATGCCCTCTTCCCAGAATTCCCGATCTTCCACCCCACACCTGTCCAGTTGGATGGTCCCTCTTGAGTGCTTCACTATGACACCTCCCACAGCCCAGTACGCCCACTATTGGCCCACCTCGACCCCAAATCGTCCATTCCGATGCACTTTTCCCACAATTCCCTGTCTGCGCATGCGCGCCATACCTTACTTCCAATCCATACCCATCCAGTCGGATGGTACCCCACGAGTGCTTCAAACTGATATCCCACACGACCCAATGGGACCAATGTTGGCCCACCTCGCCCCAAAAATGTCCACCTCGGCGCTACTTGCCCAGTGCGCATGCGCACGGTAGGTTTTCAGTGAAAGTCAACCAATGGCCTCGGGATCCCTCCCATAGTGTTCTACAGCTCGAGACAGAAAAAACAAGGGACCACACCCCAACCGCAAATGTCCATTCGTGGGTTTCCCATTAGGTTTAACATTGAAGTCACTGGGGTCTTCTTTAGGGGTAGATAACCCTTGCTGGGCTGTCACGTGACCGGAAGTGACCTTTGATCCGGAAATGAACTTTGACCCGGAAATGAGCTTTACCCAGAAATGACTTTTGACCTTGAAGTGATGTCAACGGAAGTGATGTCACCGGAAGTGACGTCATCCGTGACGTCATCACCCTCACCCTCAATACAACAGAATTTAGCCTTTATGTACTGCTTAGAAGGCACTTTTTTCCAGAAAAGAAGGCATTCTCATGGCATCAGGTTGTATACCTCCTACCGTCAGATACACTCTCTGATTGCACTGGGGTTAAAATCGCGGAGAGCAGCTTTTGTGCACATGGTTCTCGGTCAATCAGCGAGTGAGTGAGTGAATGAGTGAGCGAGTGATTATGGTTTAACGTCGCTTTCAACAGTATTTCAGTCATATCACGACGTTTGGTTCCTATCCCCTTTTTCACACCCGGAAACCACACGGGTAGTATCCTATTCCTTTTGACACCCGGGACCCCACGGGTGGTCGGCCATTCAGCATGTCACAGCCAAACAAGACGTACCGCCTGTTATATTTAGCATAAAACTTGTTAATTCTTTTACAAGATATACTTGATGCAGTGCCCATTCTCTCGTGTGCAGATACATGCTCCATGCTTCGATCAGAATCGATACAGACTAAATGCGCATGCGTCTCGCGTTTTCTGCACAGTGCAGTCAGAGGGTGTTATACCAGTTAAGTAGGTTACAAACTCTGACATTGGCAGAATGAAAAGAAGGCGAATCCATTTGTTCAGCTTTATAAGTTTTATTCGAAACTTGTTAGGTTGCTAACTTTATTACTTTAGTAGTTTATTGTTTGAAACACGTTTATTACTTTCAGGAATATGGTTAGGCCTACCATAAAAATGGTGGCCTGCTAAAGCATTATGTTATAATTGCTGTACTTTATTACAAATAATCAGTATGAACAAAGGTGGTTGCTATGGTAACTATATCTTTGAAAAAAAGTGGTAAACAAGTTTAAAAAAGTGACATCTAAAGTATCATTCAGCTCTATGTAAATAATAGGAATTATACAAGATATATCGTCATTTGCCTATCTAATCATAACTTTTTCACCATGTGACCTCATCAAAGATGTTCGAACTATTATTTCAAGCGTCTGTCAAAAAAAATCGAATTTAATTGGAGATACGAAATATTGAAGAGACTGCCGTACTTTTATCCAAAATTTCTCGAAAACTCCCTAAATCCCCGATGACCCTGTCACATATCTGCAGTGCGTCCTGTACAGAAGCAAATTTTTACGCCGGTGTCCAACTTAGCAACACTGCTGTCTCGTTGTTCACAGTGTAGACGTGTTTCGATGTTTCGATGAATTCAATTCAAAGTTTGGAAATGTCATTCTGTTGAATAAATGTATTGGATTCTGATATCCATGTGTGTGCTGTCGTCTAATTCTACGTCCGTCGTCTCACTCCACCCCGCTTCGTCTTTTGTTCCAGTTTGAAGAAGTACATGCCACCGATCTCCAGACCACTTCCGCTGGCTCGCATGTTGCGCGGGGCTTTCAGAAAGCGAGGCACGGCTTGGCGGGAGAACGCTGTCGCCCCATCGGTCGTATCGTCTGCTCCCCCGCAAAGAACATCGCGTGTCACGCGTATGGCCGTCTGGTAAGCGTCACTGTTCCTCTGTTTTCCTCTGTTCCATCTTCTCTCAGTGTTTCTGCGGTCCAGGACACGGTAATATGTAATCTCTTTGCCACTCGTTGGTTTCGTGTATCCCCAATTGATTACCTCGCTCGTCGTGTTTGGAAAGAGTGGACTATTTCGTCGGTTTATTACGGTAAAAGCGATAGCCATCTTGCATTCATCGGATTGCCCGTGTCCATAGAGAAACACCAACTTGGCAACGCCTTCCATGTCGCCTGATGTCACCGTATCACACTCATTTGTTCTGAAAATAAGATATCATAATACAGTCGTGAATGAGATTTTGTTTCACAACACCTACAGCCCTTACTGTGCAACTAAACGTAATATTAGAAGGGTAGTAGAAAACGATGTCGGCGTACTGACAAGAAGTCATATGACCTCACAGACAAATATATGATCCCTGAAGTGATCCCTGTAAAGATTTGTATCCCAGTCACGCTTTAATTGTAGTTGTTCATGTGACCATCTTGAATGACATGACCACACGGTCCCTAGCCCCGACCGGCATGAGTGGTATCAGATACAAATATTTCAGAGCCATGATGTAATAGCCCTATCAAGTCATGTGTTGGGAAATGATTAACTGCATGTATGTGACCGCCAGATAGAAAAAAGGTCCAAATGACGGTTATACAATGTAAGTTCGTATTCAGAACAAAGGAGATGGTACGATAAGGCAGTAATTTGGTGAGGTCGAAACAGGAAAAAAATGTCCTAAAAATAATTGTGTGTTAACGTAACGGCAAGAGAAAATATATGTACGCAATATGTGAAAGTTCTGGCTCGATTTCGTTATGATTATAGTTATGACATGAAATTGAAATTCGCAGCATGTGCTATCTCGTGAAAAAAGGTCTAAATCGAGTCATGCAAACACACATTTAGACATGAAGGACCCCTTGGACCAAAACGCCATTTAACCTGGTGATAAGCGGTGGCATTATATCTCCACTGCCGGAAAATATTTTTGGTTCAAGGGGTCCTTCGTCTTTGGATATGTGTTTAAATGACTCGATTTAGCCCAGTTTCTGAAATAGCACCTGCTGCGGATTTCAATTTAATGTCATAACAATAATCATAACGCAATCGAGCTAGAACTTTCACATTCTGTGTGGATATATTTTCTCTTGTCGTTACATTAAAACACAATTATTTTTAGGATATTCTATTTTTTCTATTTCAACCGCATCACGTATGGGCCAAAATCCCGCCTTATCGTTCCAGCTTCTTTATATGCCTGTGAGGCTCGACGAAGTCCCAGGACTTGCGCAGTACCGGTAATTAAGACGTTTCCGATACCAGTTTAACCTCGGATTTAAAGCGAATTTTGGGACGAACATTTTGGGAATATATCATGTCGTCATATTTAGCGAATAAACACCCCTGAGACAAGAAGCACGATGTGGAAGAACTAGAGAATGGAATGACTCTCCTGATGTGTCTATATATCAGACGCCAAATTTGAAAAGATTTTGCCACGAGAACATTAGTAGAGATCGCCCTACTCTATCGAGTGAACAATTTACCATGTATTTCAAAAGGTACTCCGATTCCTCCGTGAAATTCATGAATATTCATGACGTATTATGTCAGCGATCACCTGACTTGCACAAACAGCCAATCAGCAAAGTTGTCGATATACTTGAGCTTTCACGAGAGAAGCATAGCGCATTCTCGTTTCGCGAGACTCCCTACTGCGAGAAAGAGTCTCACGTGTAAATGGGAGCCATCCCCCCAAAATTTGGGGGGTGAGTAGGCGGCGTATGATTTTCACCTCTGTATCCGGCTTGTCATTGACCTGCTGACTCCGCCGAGTTAGAAGCGAATTGCTAAACATAACGTGGGCTATATAATTGGGAAATGACTCTTTCCGTTTCGGAGCATATCAATCGCTAACAAATTATTGTCGGTATGTATACTTGGCCGTGAAAGCGAGTTATCTAATACAGGAAGTAGTTCGCACAGTTCCGATCCATTCTCAAAGAGAGCCGTGTCTACCGCAAGACGGTACATCTTCGGAAAATTTATTACCTGTGCCAGGTTCTTAGCGTGACATGTACTTGATCAGGGCAAGACAGTTGCAGCATTTCTGTTCTTCATTCACTACATAGTACTGTTCACACGCCCTATGATATGTACTTTTGTTGCTATCATTATGCAAGTTTTGTTGTTAAAAAAATAAAACTGAACGTTGAACTTTATTTATGGCCTACTCCTTTGAAGCAGCAGACATAAATTTAGTTGACCTAGATTCTGCATTGAAGATCAACCATTGAAACGCGGAAAACAACGAATTACGTCAATTACACCGTATTTTCGCCTGCATGTTGTCTGATCGTACTATTCTTGTTTATCTGATGATGCTAAACAATAATGATCTTGTGGTCTTTGGGTTAGGTCATAAATTTTCTGAAGATGTACCATTTTGCGTGTCTACCTGCGGGAGAATAGTCCCGGTCGAGCGAGTGATGCCATGCTGCCTCGCTTTGAGATTGGAGATTCAAAAATGTCACCAGTTTACATGAGAGTCGCTTTGGTCTCCCGCGGGTAGACACGGCTCTCTTTGA
The DNA here is from genome assembly GCA_036873755.1 of Hanleya hanleyi. Taxonomy (NCBI): domain Eukaryota; kingdom Metazoa; phylum Mollusca; class Polyplacophora; order Lepidopleurida; family Hanleyidae; genus Hanleya; species Hanleya hanleyi. The sequence continues at coordinate 28,118 of JAVTVY010021521.1, read as the reverse complement.
GAATGAAGCATAGCGGAGACTTTCGAACCGTCACCGATAATCCGCCTTTTGCACTTTATCTCTTGGACAAAGGATTCGCACCGACCGTCCGACGGGTAGGCCTACGCTGACCAGTGACTCTTCGCTTTAAATTTGTGGTTCATACTATCCATCTCTTTCCTATGGCTACAGTATGGAGAATATTTTTTATCACTTTTTCGACTTGAAGTTGTCCAAAATTAGCATCAATGTAAGAGTAATGGTCTTGAAATTGTGAGATATATAGTCTGATGCATATTACCATATTCACATCAGTTATATATCAATGGCTACAATCTGTCCTATGCTGTAGATATAAGATGAAGTGGAAGATTAAGAACCACATATCTACACTGGGGATCACGCGTCAATGCACCGGTCAGGTCGTCCAGGAATTAACGTGGAAAATATGATTGTCTACTTACTCTTGAGCAGTAGAACATGCCAGGAAAATTGTCACGCAGACAAACAGGATCTTCATCTGAAATTAATTAAGTACAGTATTATAATCAGTGGATTCAAAGAGGATGTTTCTTCTATACATTTTGTTAAGAAGAGTTGCGACGAACATTCGTTTCTACGTTTGTGACGCAAATTCCTGCTGTGAGTTTCTGGATTAATGAGGTCGATTTCTCCTCTCCTTATAGCATACTTGGGAACCCCGAATTACGTTATCTGGAAACCCGAATCATATTATGGTGATCCCCGGATGTGCCAATCAAATTGGACCTCATATGTACCAATTTTACATTTAATACGTCTCCACGGGCCTCATTTGCGTTTTATGAGGCTCGCGGATCGTGTGTCTCCATTATCGCGGAGCGATATTCGATACTTTTCCGTATACTGTTCGGTCTTCATCCGGCGGAGAACAGATTCAACAAATGTGATAAATTACAGGCTTTTCAAACCACTTCTGAAATATATTTTGTCGGGGCTTACAAAAGATACAGATATGGATAACTTCCGTATCATCCAAGAGGTTTTGTAGATGCGCGTTGTAGATCTGTAATTTTGAACACGTATAGGACAGCACATAACTTGAAAATGGCGGGATGCGTTGGGGTAACTTCGGAGTTTAGCTGATTGGCTGATGACATCACGTGGTGTTGATTTCTGGGGAATCCCCCTATAGTTGCCGAAAGTAGGCTGACAATGGATATTCACGCTCCCAGTCAACCTCCCCACAGCGCATGCTCAGTTTCACAGGCTCAATCCACTTATGTCCCAACCACCTCGCTGGGGGTCTAATAACACCCCAGTCACCAGTCAGATTTTTGGACCGGATTCGGGGCCTTCGCGCACATCGCCGGCAGTGACATCATATATAGTAAAATAGATGTTTAACGAAAATTTTGATTACTTTTCAAGTCTGCATAATACCTCCGTTGACCTAGCGTTAAAAAGAATTATCTGGAGATAATTTTCCCTGTTTATCTGGACAGAGCATATGAAAAGTAGTTCGCTCATGTGCAACACTAAAGGAGTTGTTTGGTCGGATTCAAACTGAACCGTGCGTTGGTTGGTTTCCCCTATACGTCATAGCAACGTAGTAAAGGTCAACTTCCGCTATTGGAGGCAGGGATGTTATTGGAGCCTGCGAAATGGAGCATGCGCTGTGGGGAGGTTGCTTATGTCCCTGTCGCCAGTAGCGGAAGTTGACCTTTACTACGTTGCTGTGACGTATAGGGGGAAACCCACGTACGCACGGTTCAGTTTGAATCCGGCCGAACAACTCCTTCAGCTTTGCACATGAGCGAACTACTTTTCATATGCTCTGCCCAGATAAACAGGGAAAATAATCTCCAGATAATTCTTTTTAACGCTATGTCAACAGAGGTATTATGCAGACTTGAAAAGTAATCGAAATGTTCGGCAAACATCTATTTTACTATATATGATGTCACTTCCGGCGTGTGCGCGGCCGGGAATCCTGTCCAAAAATCTGACTGGTGGCTGGAGTATTATTAGACCCCCACCGAGGTGGTTGGCTCCCAGGGTCAGTCTTGCCGCGTTTAGATGACCCAGATGGTTAAAAGTTGCGCGGGTCTTTGCGTTTATTGGGCGTCGCTTACCGATTTGAGCGACACCTACAGACGAATAACCCAACGGGATTTACTGGTACCACAACATGTGACCTCCTATAACTCAACGTCCAGGAGAATATATTATTCATTTGACTGCCTGTCTCATTAAAATTTTAATCGAAATCCAGAATTGTAGTTTCTTTTATATGGAGAGAGGGAGAGAGAGAATTAAATATAACGTCGCGTTCAGCAGTATTTCTTGGCAGTGTATCGAACCATATGCTGAGCAAAATCGAGACCCGGTTTATCAGGATGGAACTTTAGACTCGTACCCAGCTCCAATTCGCTATCGCTCTATGGAGACTAGTTATCGGCAGGCATTTTAAATCAGCACTGCACAGTGATTGGCCCATGGTATTCTCCACCCACAATGCCCCTCCATGCTTGTTTGGACGTCGGCAAAATGGTACATCTTCAGAAAATTTATGACCTAGGCCTATCCAAAGTTCACAGCTCTTCACAAGATCATTATTGTTTAGCATCATCAGATAAACAAGACTAGTACGATCAGACAACATGAAGGCGAAAATACTGTATAATTGACGTAATTCGTTGTTTTCCGCGTTTCAGTGGTTGATCTTCAATGCAGAATCTAGGTCAACTAAATTTATAATGTCAGCTGCTTCAAACGAGTAGGCCTACAAGTACGTTCAGTTTTATTTTTTTAACAACAAAACTTGCATAATGTTAGCAACAAAAATACATATAGGGCGTATGAACAGTACTATGTATTGAATGAAGAACAGAAATGCTGCAAATCCACAGGCATTTGATAAGGGTCAGTATAAGATGGACATCTCAGTAATATCCTAATTATCCGTGGTAGTTATGTATCTACATATATGGACCCCACCAACTAAGGTCGCAGACAAGGTACCGCACTGTCCATTACAACCCGAATTTAGATAGAAATTTCCAAGGGAAAAGTCACAGTTCATACTTTGCACATATCTTTTATCCAATAAATGATGTTTGTTGAACACACCTGCTGCATTGATTTTAATTATTTACTGCAACAAAAAGATGTATTTCATGTAACTCGACAAATATGGTTGAAACAATTTTCTTAACAACGTTAACCGAACATGAGGAGATACACGGCATTTGATAGGCCAATATCGCTGTCTCTGTAGAAGTCAAGATTTCCGCATTCCATGGAATTTGTGATGACTGTAGCAACCAGTGCATTGATCAATCAAAAGACTCGTACTTGTTACGTTTCGGAAAACGTTGTTAAGAGAATTTCAAACAAGATGGCGAGTGATTTACCTTCACTCCGTGTTAGAAGAATGGGGTATAGATAACATTATGACAATAGTGAGTATATAAAGTTTTATTTGTTACTACACCGACACAAAGGTCAATTGTGATTCATTTATCAATGAATAACTAACTGTGGGCCAGAGATCATCCATCCATACTGACTCCATGTTACTAGTATGGGGTATACCAGCATGAGAAGGGCGAGTACACTACACATACATATCATTTTAATCATTGCAAAGACAATTTGGTGACTGATGACAACCCATCCATTACTGACCCTTATCAAATGCCTGTGTGCAAATCCCCTGACCTGATCATGAACATGTCACGCTAAGAACCTTGGAATAGGTCATAAATTTTCCGAAGATGTACCGTCTTGCTGGACGTCGTGGTAGTCGTAGAAGCGAGGGCTTTATTTAGGAAACCTACCATAATCGCTCATCGCTCATCAAATCTTACAAAGGATCTATATAATACTTGGTGGATTGGTGGCCGTAGCGCTCAAGGCCCTTTATCGCACCATAGACGAGTACTGGTCACTAGATACACACGAACAACAACAACACATATTGACATTGGTCTATTTACCGGTCTAGATTTAGACCGGTAATTCAGCCAATCAGAGAATACAAAATGCCTGCCGCTAACTAGACCCCAACGGTGCGTGTGAGTTGAGGGCTAGGTACGAGTCAAGATGGAACTTAAAATACAGTGATGATTAAGGGGCGATAACTCCGTAATGCATCCGTGACAGCACTCGACCATTGTTTGAGATGTTGATTTTATTATCATAGATTTTTCAACATATCTAAAATATGACACCTTGAACCAAAACGAATCTATTGTTTTCAAGGTGTCATATTTTAGATATATTATACAATATAGTATATATATCAATGCATCGCATGTGTTCAATGTGTGGTTATACTTTGTGGTAATTTCTGGGCGCGTTTTCATTGGATGTCACTTCCGGCGATTTGTCAAATTTGGCCGGGGGGTGTCATTTCGCACAATATTTGTTTGACGGAAATGAGAAGCAAAAAAAAGCGGTTAAAAACTAGTTATTTTGGAACAAATGATCAAAAATAATTTCTAGTCGCGTTTTTATTATTGGGGTGGAGGGAGGGGGGGTCATTTCGCACAAGATTATACACAATAATGTGAAATAATATTGTCCTATGTCCTTATAATATTACTGAAGCGGTTAAACGAATATTTCTGGTTGTCCCAACTGTTTGATTGGCGAAAATGAGTGGGAAAATGTTGGTTTGTTTTCTGATGAAAAATGCCTAAAATCTAATATGGAATTTTCATAATTTCTAGGAAAATCCGTGGAATTCCAACAAAAATATTGTTTTCAGCAATACAATCTTTGGAAGGGCCTGGAATTCCACATGAAAATTCACAGGTAACGACTGGGATTTTGTGTTTTCCAGCAGAAATCCTCGGAATTTCAACCCGATTCCATACGGAAGGGCCAGTAATTCCTCATGGAATTCCGCATAATTTATGTTAACGGTGAATAATTGTGGTAAACTTACGTTGTATATCCTCAAATCCCAGTTCCTGCAAATTTCTTGTCGTTGTTCCTTTTCCCCGGTCAATCCCTCTCAGTATCGTATGCAAAATCTCGCTGAACGTTAGAATGCTAACCTGGAACTGCGCTGGTATGACCACTTGGTAAGATTTGTAGAACGGTTTACTCTAAAGTCAGATTCCCTGAAATCACACATTTTCTATTGGATGAGCGAGGCTAATCTACTATATACACACATGTCACTTGAATGTTTATAACGCCGGCCAAAGCTCGTATAAGGGATTAAATCTTCGGACACAGAACGCCTAATCTGCAAGAACTAAAACCGTGTACCTGTTAGATACACAGTTGATATACAATTTCACGCTATTAGCGTCAAGTCCATATTCCCGTATAAGAGCCTTTTTATTCCCACCGACAGCATTATGAATAAAAATGTCGAAATTAATACACACGTGCCATAACATAAAAGCAGATTTAATGTAAGATGCCAGATACTGCAGGCCAAGTGTTGCAATATTCAATAATATATTTTTTTTTATTCAATCCAACATATATTCACTCAATTCTGGTTAAATTTATATTCAATAATTACAAATATATGCAAAGATTTCATATACATGTCCTGTTGGAATCTATATTTATATGCAATAACTTAAAATTTGGGTATTGGAAACCTATTTCGTTCAGTTACATTTTTTTTATTTGATTCGATAATTTTTTTATGCGATGTTTTCTTTTAATTTGTATTCGAAGCAGATGTAAAATATATGTGCAATAATTGCATTGTGGATAATACCTAACCCCGCCTATTTGGATATGTAACGAGGCTTTTCATAAGCAATTGGAAAACCGACGGCGATCTTTGAAAGTCGGTTTGCCTCCATCCACAGGGATAAATCTCGTCTTTGGCTGTCGACGTCATCTTTGATAATGTTTGTCTGTCTCCATTCTTAGTGTCAAATCACAATTCTGTAACACTTGTGTCAATAACATCGAGCTAACCGTGCATTTATTACACGTTTTAGCACGGTTATGTGAAATCAACACGCGTGTGCAGGTGTTCATTGGGAGATTTCATTTCAGAAGTCGGATGAGGAGAGGGACGTCTGTTTCCATACAAGTAACAATTGAATAAAACAAACAAATAAATTTCAAGATGAAATTTCTTTCTCAAGTTTAACTGTTGTTTCCAACGTGAAATTGATTAACAAAGCGACACAAATAGACATATATCCACGTAATTCCGACACAGCTGATAGTATCACTCCCCATTTGAGAGACCACATGAACTCGTACACTGACATTGGCACGATGCCAACCGAGACGGGATCATCAGTGGACGAGCTTTTTTCAAGAAAGGGGAGGAAGGTTGTCAAAGTTTAAAATATGTTTTCAACCTTTCATTATAATCTTTGTTGATGATCAGTTGGATAGAAATAATGTTTTCATAGGCGTGATCAATGGTTATTTTACGCAAAATTGCTCTAAAATATAAACTTTCCGACACTATAACCGTGCGTAAAACAACCATTGAGCACGCCCATGAAAACAGTATTCCTTAATCGAAGAATAACTACTCGATAGTGTAACAATGCCACGACTCAATACTGAAGATGGATTCCATACACGGGCAATTTCATCTCCTGGTCCAAACGGGATGAAGGTCAACAGGAACAGGCTGAAAATCACATAGCTTGATGGGAAGCGAACCCACTTCCTCTTTGACACCAACTTCCACACATTTTCCCCATTGGATAGTTTCGCTAGTGGACATTTTCCGAAGTGAGCCTTTTCCCCACTCTAACGTTAGGTTACTTTCAAAATTTTTGTTTTGTCCACTGTGGAAAATGACATGGATTCGGTTAGAACATTCGCTTCGAGGTCCAGAGATTGTGGCATAACTAAACCTTAAAAAATATCGTAATAAACTACACTGGCAGAGATCAACTTGTCAAAATTTGATAGGCCGCGAGGAGTTGGAGATTGGACATTTTCGTATGCTCTTTTTGTCATACAGTCGCGCAATAATCATATACAAACAATATGATATCAATGGCCGTTAAGGTAGGTGGCTCGATAACTAGACTTACCATTCGCAGTTTTAATATATTCATGGCGGGTTGTAAACAGTACGGTACAATTCCATTTTACGTCATTCTGTCGTGTTTGTGCAAACCCATTAAAGTACGGTTTACGAATATAAGTATTTTAACTCTACCTAACCTGGGGCGGGGGGCACTTTCCGCCGCCCTGTTCCTTTTTTGCTCCTATCTCCGGAACGACAACAACTTGTTAGCTGACACTCCGTGGCTTTGTAGTTTGTTATTATTGGGGTTATTTTGAACCCCCGAAACAGAGGATCATGGGTAAATTCAAAAGGGCGCCCATGTGGGGTACGAGAAAAGTGATGTTTTCGTTATTTTTCTTGAAAATTCCTGCTTTTCTGCGAGGAAAAGTGGACAAAAGCTATTTTATTTCACATTAGATTATTATTTACTGATTTATCATGTAATTTTTGCGATAGAAAAATCCGAAAAATCTGACTGAAAAGTTACGAAAATGAAACCCTCAAATTTAATGTGTTACGCCTAACTTACGGCTAACTTTCGGCTTATTGTGTTTACATATCGTGCACTAACAGCAGGAGTAGAATATTTCAGTTTATCGGTGACTAAACGAGGGAAAATTACAAAAATACGGGCTCTTTACGATTTCTCAGAGCATAGAGGTAGGTATTTTCATTTAATACATACCAGAGGAAAAATACTACGAAAACAGGGCCTTTTTACGATTTCTAAGAACATGATGGTCAGAATTTTCTCTTCATATATACCGGTTACTGTAAGAAGAAAAAGTTATGTTGGGCATGCTTCACTCCCGGACGTCCGGAGCTTTCGGAGCTCGGAGCTCGAAGCTCTTGGAGCCTTCGGAGCTCTTGGAGCTCGGAAGTGACGTCATCGTAGCATGCGTACCCACCTGTGGTGCACCCTGTACCCTATAGCCCTTAGATAATTTTCTCCTAATTAGGAGATAATAAGTCCTAATTAGGAGATATTAAGTCCTAATTAGGAGAACATTTTCTCCTAATTAGGAGAACATTTTCTCCTAATTAGGAGATAATAAGTCCTAATTAGGAGATATTAAGTCCTAATTAGGAGATATTAAGTCCTAATTAGGAGATAATAAGTCCTAATTAGGAGATAATTTTCTCCTAATTAGGAGATAATAAGTTCTAATTAGGAGATAATTTTCTCCTAATTAGGAGATAATTTTCTCCTAATTAGGAGATAATAAGTCCTAATTAGGAGATAATTTTCTCCTAATTAGGAGATAATAAGTTCTAATTAGGAGATAATTTTCTCCTAATTAGGAGATAATTTTCTCCTAATTAGGAGATAATAAGTCCTAATTAGGAGATAATAAGTCCTAATTAGGAGATAATTTTCTCCTAATTAGGAGATAATAAGTCCTAATTAGGAGATAATTTTCTCCTAATAAGGACATAATAAGTCCTAATTAGGAGATAAATCTCGGATGATTTTTTTCACACTTGCACTAATACGCTTCCGTATAATAGTCGGTAATTTGAAGGCATACACATATTTTTCTACGCGAATGAAAAGTTACGAAAATGAAACTGATTAACAGATTTCGGTTCTCTCAAGCGCAGTATCTAAATAGAAGATTGAAAAAAGTAACGTGTTATGCGTAACGTTCGGTCCAGGTTAAAATTGAGTTCACATATATCGTGCACTAATAGCCTGGTCTAGTTTAAGTGATCAATATAACGAGTTTACAGTCTCGGATAATGAGATGGTCTCGGTGACATGAGTGTATCTGCTGACATGTTCTCCATTTGACGCCCCTTCCTCATCTACGATATGGCAGGAATAACCCGCTATAGTTTAAATGACAAACATTTAATTCTGTTATTGTATTTTATTTTACAATAATGCGGTCGAAGTAAAACCTGGTGGGGTGGGTATGGAAGCACGCTGCTTTCGCTACATACGCCACTGTAGGTAAATATAAATTGTCACTATCGCCAACAATGCGCCACTGGGCATTTGGACGAGATTCTACATTTAATGTACTTTAGGGTTTTGCACCTATTCAGTCTACGGAAGTTATAGGAAGGAATATCTTTACAATGTTTCACTCCTGGCAAATATGTCTTACATCAGACAGTTATTAGACAGAAACCGGACATCATTTCCTACCAAGCATTCTTTCCGGTTACACTGGTCGAATGAGGACCCCAGAAGAGTTCTTAGCTAAGTAATTTGCCGCTCAGCAGAGTTGGAAACGCTCGGTCGATCCACAGGTTACACCCCGCTTGACGACGATGACTTCGGGGCTCCAAGTGCTGCTGTTTACTATTGTTCTCCCTTCATTATCAGTCGATCCTAGTTCATCGTAATCTGTTTATCAGAATACCGTGTTATGATGTTCCGATCAGGCATGCGCGGTGATGTTTTAAACAATTATATGTTTACCGGGTTCATGACATGCACGTACTACTTTCAGACACCTCTCGGTCAGTGAAATGACCCTGCCATCGTACATGTCGTATGAAAACTACTGTATCGAAGTGAACTGATAGCTTGGCGCTGGTTCGTATACATGTTAGAGAGTATATAAGGGACCGATTATTATTAACCAGTAGCCCCCCCCACAACCCTGGCGCCAAATCGTGACTCTAAGTCTTCGTGCATGGTGTGCCAAGTTGGGGAGATATCGGTCCACTACCATTTTCTTCATGGAGAGTGTCCCCCACCCCTATTCCCAGGAAAGAAATCACACCCTCCCCCGATTTGCATTGACTCACTCATCCAGTTCAATTTTTAACTGTGCAATACGGCTTATCACCCCTTGCCCACCCCCTTTCTTTCTCCACTAAAGGTTGGTAAAAGGCCAGTTTAGGTGAGGGCTCATGCAGCCCCCCCCCCCCACCGTCTGTGTTGAAGCACATTTGTGGGACAATTTCTCCATGGTGACATCTTAACCTCTCACAGTGGAACCTGTCCTACAATATGTTTTATCTTAGAACTAACAAACAATCTTTTTTTTTCTGTTTCAGATGAAGATATTGCTGCTCGTTCTGTCTCCTTTCCTGGTTAGCGGAAGTGTAATTTTGCAAAAGTGAGTAGGGAAAACGAGAAAGGTTTCGAGCTCGAATCACGTTGACGTTGCTTTATTCATCGGTGTAAAGGACAGACCGTCCGTTAGGAAAAAATGTCCTGCTTCTACCAATGTATCTAATAACCTGTAGCTAGAACATTTTTTCCTTATTTGTAACTCAGATAAGACAAATTGCCCTAAAGAGAAACATTGTTCCCTGTGACATTCTTTCTTTTTCAAAACGATTATTTGTCATTATTATATTTATTAGAGTGTCTCTCTGTATAAATTGTAAATGAGATGAAACTGCATATTCCACCGTCACGTGAGTGTACATTGCCCGCTGAAACTGCATATTCCACCGTCACGTGAGTGTACATTGCCCGCTGAAACTGCATATTCCACCCCCCATTGGAATATACACCAAAGGGAGATAATTACAGCCGATCACGGAGCAGTTCGTCGAGCTGATTTTAGCTGCAGAATACAGCAGAAATAAATATTTCCCCCATCTATTTTGTAAGCAGAATCATACCCAAGCACAATATTGGAGTAACTAACAAGCTTCATTGAACAAACTATACGTGCGTTGCGAGATTTACACGATAGTAGCGAAGCACATCCGAATCAGTGGAATCTCATGCATGATAAATTATGCTGCAACTTCCAGGCGATTGCCCCCTGAAAACACCGAACTCAGAAGGATTGCGCACTGGCAAAATAAAACATAAACAATATTTTGCTCGAGGGATCATAGATTAGCACACAGTTAAGTTGATAGATAATAATGAAATTATCGCCTTGTTGTGAGGGGAATATACAGTTTTGTTGCCCCTCGGTTGTGCATATTGCACTCGCCTGCGGCTCGGGCAATATGCACATCCTCGGAGCAACAAAACTGAATATTCCCCTCACACCAAGGCAATATTTTCATATTATTAACCCTATCTACCTCGAATAATTTTGCTCCAACTGCATACTGTGCGTGCGTACGGCGGGTGCGGGTTGGGCTATTTGAGCTGTAAAGACTTGCTGTCTCTCCCTACGGCGGGTGAGGGGTGGGCTATTTGAGCTGTAAAGACTTGCTGTCTCTCCCTGCAATGGGTCTTTCCACATGTCGGCGACATTGGCACACAACACGTGGGCCACCGCGTGCGGGGGTCGCTCCCATGATATCCTCCCTATGTTTATAACGTGGAGCGGCTTTTTCAAGTATAAATAACTGATGTGAATATGATGACATGGATAAAGTATTCCTACTATTCCAAGAAAGGACCAATAAGCTTACATTTGTTATTTTGGCAACTTCAGGTCGAAAGTATACCAGTTATTATCGAATAAAAATATATCCTGGTAAAAGTTATAGGAAAGCACTCAGATTGACGGACCGCAGCTAGTGTCCAGTGGACCGCAGCTATATAGTGACAGACCGCAGTTAGTGCCATCGAGGCCAGACAGGATTGTCCAGGAATTAACGTGCACTATAGTGGAAATTGCTCATTCAGCTGCTAATCCAGCCTTAATATGGATGATGACACCTGAAAACCTTTTTGTGACCCGAGAACATTTTCTCATATGTCGTGCCAACCCTAATTTACCCCACTGCCAGCCATGTCAGATTTTCGGACAGGATTCTCGCTAGAGCGGCACATCGCCGGAAGTGTCATCATGAAATATATAAAACGAAATTTGTCGAACGTTCCTATTACTTTTCAATTGTGTTGTACCTTTGCTGAACTAGCGAACAGAATGTTCTATAGATTATTTTGCCCGTTAAGTATGAGCGCGAGCAAACGGTAAAAAAATGATCAAGTGCAAATAGTTCAGTCGGATGTAAACATAACCTCGTGTACAGGGTTATCTTTCTATCAATCTCCGCATATGCCTGCTCTAGTAATCACTGCTAGATGTCAATTATTCATACGATTGCTCATTCACCCCCATGGGTTCATTCACCCCCATGGGTTAGTTTATATGGATAGGGAGATAGCGTGCCCTTTCTATACTACTCATCGCCCACTGCTCATCGCGCATGCGCAGTCGACCCATTCTACTGTAGGGTGCAAGCCTGGCCTATGGAATCTCAGGTAGCGAAAATCCCAGGTCTCTCGCCCCACCCTATCCCGCGCCACACCTATAGGGATAGGGAGATCGCGTGCACTTTCTATACTACTCATCGAGCACTACTCATCGCGCATGCGCAGTCGACCCATTCTACTGTAGGGCGTAAGCCTGACCCATGGAATCTCAGGTAGCGAAAACCCCAGGTCTCTCGCCCCACCCTATCCCGCGCCACACCTATGCGACCCGCTGTGCAGTGAGTAAAGCGGAGGAGGAGGAGGAGGAGGACACGCCACGGATTATACTAGGGAGATAGCCTAGACCCAGAACATCGTTTCACAAACATGCATTTACCAAGTCAATCTTCTTCATCAGATATGCTCGATATAACGGTATTTGATTCCACCCTGCTATAGATTTGCTTGATGTTTTGATTTCGATTAAAAACGGTGTTGAGCTTCTTGTTCAGAAAAAAAAAATCCGTTGGCTCTTGAACAAGGTACATTTTGATAACTAATTATGGGCTCGTTTAGGCTTATGGCACCGTACCACAGTTTGCAAAATATGCTTAGCTAGGCCTCGGTGAATAGGTACAATATTGCTGCTTGATTCAGAAATAACTAGCAAAACACTTCAAGAAATCTCGTCAGTTTAGGCCGCTCCCCGCGCAGTCAAGTGTCAGAACAGCCCTCCGAGGAGAGAGCCAGAACACGCGTCCAATATGGCTAACGTACGGCAAAACTATAATCGAAGGGCCGTAGCTTTGTATGGAAATTGGGCCGGCTATTGAGGATAGGGACATCGTGAAGTGAGCCTGTGAAATGGCGCATGCGCCGTGCGGAGGTTGATATCGTGGATATACTCGAGATGCTGACACTTCGCTACCGATACGTGTACCAGTTACAAATATCCCTCTGCCTCAGTTTTGGCATCAGACTCCTAAATAATTTACACGTTCGGCAGTATTAACAAAATTGTACCTCGCAGGTTCACTAATTGAGTTTAGACTTTCATCTTTCGACAGGAAGTAGTTCATTTCAAGCGCTGCATGGTGACAAACTTCTTGTCAAATTTTTACCGTCAAAATTTCAAGCTGTGCGCTCCTCTACACATGAGGTGCTCATTTCGCTGTTTTCTTTGCCTGCTGAAAGCAGTGCTCAGGCCCCGCAAATAGTGCCCCGGCGAGGCATATTATCGAGCAAGTGAATCGAAATAAAATTTGCAGCTGAATAGAACAAATACAACACTTGCCAGTGGTACCAACGGCTTCTATTAATCGTTGCAATGAAGGCGGAAACAAATTCTGGTCTTTGGCAGAGATTACGTGTAGGGGGTTAACGGATCGGGACTTTTTTTTTATTTAGGAGCCTGAGGCCTTTTATGCACTTGCTGCAAGCTTGATTGTAGATAGGCTGGGTTTGTGGAGTGTGGGTTTCGTCGGTGTCATATGAGTGATGATTATTGGGGAAGATACAACATTGCCCGGTTAGAACCTTGAGAACTCTCTCCCACACCCTCGCCTCTCGATGGCTAAAAGCAACAACTCACATTTATCCCCTCTTCCACAAGTATCGTAAGATGTTATAGTCAATGAATGGCCGCCTATTAGAAAACACGACTGGAAAACGTAAGCTTCATCGGTAGCATTCCCCATGTTATCGACGAAGGGCTCCGAACCTGGATGAAGGCTGCAAAACCAAATCCAGAATCGCTTTCCCCAAGGCCTCTCGGTACATCGCTTTAAACTCTCGATACCTCACGTTGTAAATCAATCCAGTTGATAGTCAACACAAGTAGAAGAATCTATCCTCGAGATACGACCGATTTTGTGCGAGCTGTGAACGGTGAGGTGAATAGGCTCCGATGGCCACCTGTGAATAGAACGAAACAACAACTGTCGTCCTAACCGCAAGATCCGAAAACTTCAGGAGTTACAAACCAGTAGCTGTCGGTTCCCAGTCTTGCCTTTGCCTCACTAGTTTCGGCACCTATTATGACACGAGCATTGCTCCATAGCTACTCTATCCCTTTTGTCCGGGACCAATCTCAGTAAACTCAGATATAATATCACGGAATATTATATCTAACTTCAGGGCTATATAAATCCCGTGCGAATTACAAACCACATTTGTTAGCCAATCAGGTGGCTAGCTTGGTGAAACAATTTAAGAATCACGCCCACAGCAATTACACACGTTAGAACGTGGAAATATATAGTAAACATTATCGAGAAACGGTGTCCAAATATGGCATAATTTCCAGACAGAAACGAAAACTTAAAAGGGTTTACTCCCGCCGAAAAATATGACTTTGTTAGGCGGCAGAAGATATCAAACTAGCGTGCCGTGCGAAGGTGTTAATATCCGTGAACTAAACGTCAATCAATGTCAAAGTAAAATGACAGAAATTGTCGCGATTGGCTTATTTTGAGACCACGTAGAATATCGGCGAACATTTCGCACGAATTTTTCATAGCCTCTCTTCTAGATGGTATTCCCCTGATTTATACCATCTTGGTTTATCGAGATTGGTCAGGGACGTAAGGAGACTGAGTACGATGTACATGTACAAGTGGAAGATCGATTAATATATGAACTTTATTGCAGTAGGCCTACCGGCCTATGAGCATACATGTAGAATATATACAAACATTTGATGGCGGCTCTGGGGCATCCCACAACATGATAAATACATTATGTTACTGCGTTGGCGGGAGAAAGTACGCCAGGTTGTCATATTACGTCTACCAATGCATCTCTCAGGTTAAAAGCTTTATCAACAAACAATGCAAGCTTTCTATTAATATACACACATTCAGAGCTAAGTAATCTAATAAACTTATCCCTCGTAGGATTATTCCAATAGTATTTATCAATGTACTTTTCACGATAATCTGCATACCTACTGCAAATCAAAACAAAGTGATATTCATCTTCGATGACGTTACACAGTGTACATTTACGTTCTTCCAAAGGAGTTTTAACTGGTTTTCTCCATCTACCAACTTCAATATGCAATCTGTGTGAGGAGGTTCTCAATTTTGTTACGACCGTTCTAAGCTTCCATACGCATATATTTTCCAGATAAGACTGAAATTTATAAACACAAAATTTCCCGTATAATCTTGCCCTACTGGATTCAGCTATAAGAGGACCTCTCCGCCTTGATCCGAAAACGATAGCCACAGTGATAATTCTCAACGCGGAAATGGCCAATGCACCTTTACGAAAAAGCTATGATTGGCTGATTTTCGTTTCTTCAATAGCCGACGAAAATGCTGGATTTCTTTTTGAAATATGAATATACCAATAAAGTTGCTTTAGAACTGGAAAGGTGATGCATTGCCATCAGTGTTTTTACAAACTTCATTGGTGGACGAAGAAGAATTGTATGAAATGGCCGAGAAAGATAATATCCTGATGATGGGAAAGAGAAGGAATCAACTGTAACACGAATGATTGATGCAATAGCAAACTCTGTTAAAATGTGTTCATACATATGTGGAGATTCTTCTTTAATATATTATTAGAAAATGCCGAATTCAGAGATAAAATAAAATTAGTTTTACGACGTGTGAAGATTGCTTTACGACAATTATTATTGTTAATTATCAATTCAAAATCGAATTCGAATTCATCTTAGTTCGAATTCAGCGTATTTGAGCGACCATGGACTATAAAAATGTCTGTTTTCTCATCTACACGTACATATCTACCAAGCATACCTTATACGTCGAATGTCGCGTGAAATTGGCATGGCAATTGAAGTCTATCATGCAAGCTTGCCGTACACGTCGATTGTCATGCGAACTTGACATGGCAATTGAAGTGACCTGCTTCATTTCATTTATAGCTAACATACTAATCCAAATGGTAATCCTTTTTATTTCCTATCTTTCGCAACACTGGAACATCTGCCACACCTTCGATTCTCTCACTTTCATATTTTGCTGAATCACCCCATTCATCATTCCATTTCAAAAAAGACAAAACCAGTTCGTTCTTATTCTCTGAACGACATATGTCTTAACAGGTTTGATAATTTCGTCGTATAATTCTGCCTTCTTTCATATATCCAGTTGTGAGGAAGACCAGGATGCCGCCTTGGGGCTTGGAAAGTTGGTGTATTTCTATGGAGACGGGGAAACGGAAGAAACCAAGACGGCCATAGCTTACACTGTGGTAAACAGACGAGATAGTCCTTACTTTCCTAACACAACGACTGATGTGATTAATTGGTCCTGGTCAAAGAACAGAAAAGTAAAGAAATATTACGCGATCTTAATGCGACCGAACGCTGAATCGAGATGGAATGCTGCAAAAAGGAGCAACAGCGAGGACTACCAGACGACCACGCGCGTGGCTCGCGATGTTATGTGTGGAGAAGCAGACGATCCAACAGGTGGCGCCACCGCGTTTTCCCGCCAACCGGTGCCCCGCTTCTTCAGAGCTCCGCGTAACATGCGTGCAACGGAAAGTGGTATGCAAATAGGTGGGCTGTATTTCTTCAAATTGGCTCCTAATATTGCGGGACGCTGGGGTGACAACCGCGGGGGCCGTCGTAGAGGCGGGGGTGGTCGTGGAGGCGAAGGTGGTGGTCGTAGAGGCAGGGGTCGTGGTCATGGAGGGCGTGGTGGGCGCTGGAGGGGCGGTGCTGGTCGCCGAGGTGGTGGATCTCGCGGTGGTCAAACGTATAGTGAAAATCCTGGTGGACGCTTGACCGATATTTGAAACAAAAAATTAAGGAAAGTACACTGTTAGAACAAAATGGTCGAAACGACCAGAAAAAAATTGGTTGTCTGCGACCATGTAAAGTATGGTATATGTCATATCCTGATTAGGACAATGAGTCAATAATAAAGCATAAATGTTACAAATCAACTGTATTTCACGTGTTTTACATCGTCCATGCTGCTATGCAAGTTACCCCTAAAACCATAACTGTAACATTACTGGTTAAAGAACGGATCGGACTATTCGATCAATACACTACAGTATAGACGTGACCGATCAAGTGTTATTATCTGGTCGCTATTCAAGCACACTTTTCCTGGTGGGAGCAACCATGTATTGATTGGTCGGAGTTCGACCGGACAATATTTGGTCGGTCACGACTGTACCATACATTTTGGTCGCTTTTTTTTGAAGAAGAATTCCGACCAACTTTTTCTTGGTCGGATACCCTTCGACAGCTACGAACTCCAAGACTATGCAAATTTTGTATGACTTATTAAAAATCCAACAATAATTCTGGCAGAACAATTACAAAATACATACATCGGATCGTTGGTCCGGGTAATCTATCGGTTGTCTCGACATGATTTGCTTGTTCTGTTTTAGAGGTGATATTCAAGCCAAAAAGGAATATGGTACCGATATGGTTCTCTTGGTTTGAGCGACTGTGCGTCCTCGGTTTGACCCAACCTTCAAACAGGGTTATCTCCCCTCCTGCCAGTGAGTGGAGACAACCCTGTTAGGAGGTTGGGTCTGACCGAGAGTCTTGACCGAGATTCACTCTCACACATGGACCTCAGTCAGGTGGGAATCAGCGTCACAGGAACCACGGTCATCCCAGCCAGCCTGCAAAATGTCAGTAAATTTGCAATAAAATAAGCCACATTGTGTTACAGCAGAAACCACTGTCGCTAGTTTACACTAGTTTGGGATGTAATTTTCTCTTTTTCTTTCAATTTACAGACCGTTAACCATATCTGGCCTGGGAGGGGGGGGGGGGGGGGGGTGATAACTTTTCACCAAAGCTCCAGAACGAAGAGAACAAAGAGCTGAAACTCTCGGAGTTTTTCCTCGAGTGTTATTGGTGTCATGTTGAGACTATTTGCATATCCGAGATTCAAAGGGCCATGGGAAAATTCAAATGTGGTCCACGAGGTGTCCGCAAAAGTCACGCTTTGGTCTTTTCTGTCGCTTTTCTTGCCTAAAATGGCATACAAGTAATTTATTTCGCCAAAATTGATTATTTTCTATAATATTAATTAGCTTTTTAGAGAAAATAATAACCTCAAATCGATCCAGAAAAATGAGCAAAAAGGGCTTACGAAAAGATGGTGTCACCCTGACGTCGTCGTGGCGGCCATCTTGGATGTTTTTACCTTTTCCTTCGCGCTGCACCCAAATGTGTTGTATGGAAAGTTTCAGCCCTCTATCCCATGGGATTATGAAAATAACAAGCGCTGAATGAGCGCAAAGACCTCCGTCGAGGCAACAGGGTCAGTAGGGGAATAGTACATCACTGAATAACATAGGGCCGGATGCCAAGCTCAATTTTGCATTTGTTGACGTGAACTTCACCAATGGTAATTAACGTGAGATTGACGGTCCCCCACTAGCATGTCCAGCTAGGGATGTGGAAGTCACATTCCCCGCAAATAATATTTCTTTGATTTCACGTGCTTGAAATATTGGGGTATGGAATAGAGTATATTGATGGAAAACCTGGAATACTGCTCGAGACATTAGGCCCCTTCCCACCCACACCTCCCCATGAGAGGACACCCCCACCCAAATCAACACGTTAGCGGCAGAAATGAGACCCTGTGTGCCTAGTTTTACCAACTTGCTTGTGATTTTATGCTATACATGTAGGCCCTACACATCAACACTTCATATTTTGTACGTGTACAGTATAGCATCCTCATTGACAGAATCCTCTACAAAACACATCTGATTTTACTGACACTTCGTTCTGATCTGTCTCAGCATCATGTGTGGATTCAATGGGCTCGGAATAATTTTGTATACTGGTGGTTACAAGTCACCTTCACCATCAATTACCATGGACTTGTACATGTATCACATTCATATTGAATGGTGATGGCTGATGAAAATATTGCCAATATGGAACAAATGGCTGGATTCCAGCGAATAAAAAGTTCATGTTAATCATAAACAACATACAATTAATAATACTATCAAATAATTATGTATATTCCTTGTCGACATCAATATAATACAGACAATATTATGACTGAATCAGGGTAACAGATATCCAAGGGTATATATGTCTACACTAAACTGAAGGAGATCCATGATGCGTATTATATTATGTTGTAAAACTTCACTTGCTAATCTCGATTATGTTGCTTATTGTGAAAATAAATGAAGTTATGAAAATAAATTTAGTATGATTGCCCAGTATCCTCAAATTAGAAATATCTTCAGCAGCTAAAGTTAAGCCAATCATAACAATATATAACACCATGGTACTCAGGAAATGAAGTCTTTGTTTCTAGAAGCTAAATCATTTCTGACACATTCAAGTCCTCACCTGGTCAAGGGAGATAATTTTGTAAAAAAAAAACAAAAAAAAAACAAGTATAGATCCACACTGGCGCAGACCAGAAAGTTGTATGACCTTTGATGATATTTGTGGAGCATGCTGCAGGACTTCAACTTTCATGAATCTGATATTATCCACACAACCCATTCTACATGATATTTTTGCCATAGCACCGATAAACTAGATCCCTTCATTTATGTGGTCTAGATCCAGGAGCTATTGGGGGCTAAGCTGGGGCATAAACTTCTCTACGCGGGGGACAAAAGGACAAAAGAGGGGGGACAAAAGAAGGGACAAAAGAAAGTGACAACATGTGGCTGTCGCCATCGGGACCCCTCGGGCCGGGCCCAGAGCAATTGTGGAAATAATGTTTCTGACCCCAACAACTCACATATTTGGGGGGGGGGCATAATTTTACCTGTATGATATAGATCATCATAGACAGACAAAACAATATAGCAATAGAGCAGTGATTACCTATAGTAGATGTAGTCGAACGATTACTGTCTATTCACAGCAATCCACACAGGTTTGTGTGAACTCCTGAAAAACACATCCCATGGCACGGACTTTCAATAGGCTTCTGGTACTGGCTGTATTAAACAACTGTATGAAGTTTCATTGTTGTGAGTGAAGGACTTTTGAGATAATGTGTTTACAAGGATATGGACCAACAGACATGTATAAAGGGGCAGAACTCCTGAAAAACACATCCGATTACACCGACTTTCAATAGGCTTCTGGTCCTGGCTGTATTAAACAATTGTATGAAGTTTCATTGTTGTGAGTGAAGGACTTTTTGAGATAATGTGTTTACAAGGATAAAAACAGACAGACATGTATAAAGGGGAATAACTCCTGAAAAACACATCCAATGGCACCGACTTTCAATAGGCTTCTGGTACTGGTTGTATTAAACAACTGTATGAAGTTTCATTGTTGTGAGTGAAGGACTTTTTGAGATAATGTGTTTACAAGGATATGGACCAACAGACATGTATAAAGGGGCATAACTCCTGAACACATCCGATTACACCGACTTTGAATAGGCTTCTGGTACTAGCTGCATTAAACAACTGTATGAAGTTTCATTGTTGTGAGTGAAGGACTTTTTGAGATAATGTGTTTACAAAGATAAAAACAGCCAGACATGTATAAAGGGGCGTAACTCCTGAAAAACACATCCAATGGCACCGACTTTCAATAGGCTTCTGGTACCGGTTGTATTAAACAACTGTATGAAGTTTCATTGTTGTGAGTGAAGGACTTTTTGAGATAATGTGTTTACAAGGATATGGACCAACAGACATGTATAAAGGGGCAGCACTCCTGAAAAACACATCCGATTACACCGACTTTGAATAGGCTTCTGGTACTAGCTGCATTAAACAACTGTATGAAGTTTCAATGTTGTGAGTGAAGGACTTTTTGAGATAATGTGTTTACAAGGATAAAAACAGCCAGACATGTATAAAGGGGCATAACTCCTGAAAAACACATCCAATGGCACCGACTTTCTCACCACAGCCATTTAATGTACTTGTATGGACTTTTCGTCTGAAATAAAAAGTTATTATTATTATTATATTGAAAAAAGTTAATAACAGAAAATGAGTAGTAATTGCTGCATTATTTGTCTTTTTCGCTATTTTTTGTATTTTTCATTATTCATGTAAATATTCTTTGTTGTTGCGAATTAGAGAAATAACGGCGAATTGGAGAAAAGATGTTGAATTAGAAAATAAATGTGAATTAATGGTGAGATGGAGAATACTGGCAAATTAAATGGCGAATTGAGAATACTGGCAAATTAAATAATAATGACCCTATTACAGAATAATGGCAAATTAGAGAAAAGATGTCGAATTAGAAAATGAAGGTGAAGTAATGGTGAATTAGAAAATAATGGCGAATTAGTGATTATTGGCACTTAGAGGACAATGGCCAATTAGAGAATAATGGCGAATTGGAGAAAAGATGTTGAATTAGAAAATAAATGTGGAGAATACTGGCAAAATAGAGAATAATGGCAAATTAAATGGTGAATTAGCGAATACTGGCAAATTAAATAATAATGACCCTATTAAAGAATAGTGGCGAATTAGAAAAAAGATGTCGCATTAGAAAACGAAGGTGAAGTAATGGTGAATTAGAAAATAATGGCGAATTAGTGATTATTGGCGCTTAGAGGACAATGGCGAATCAGGGAATAATGGTGAATTGGAGAAAAGATGTTGAATTAGAAAATAGATGTGAATTAATGATTAATGGTGGGATTTGACAAATTAAATGGCGAATTAGAGAATACTGGCAAATTAAATAATAATGACCATATTACAGAATAATGGCGAATTAGAGAAAAGATGTCGAATTAAAAAATGAAGGTGAATTAATGGTGAATTAATGGTGAATTAGAAAATAATGGCGAATTAGTGATTATTGGCACTTAAGAGGACAATGCCCAATTAGAGAATAATGGCGAATTAGAGAAAAGATGTTGAATTGAAGCTGGGGCATAAACTTCTCTACGCGGGGGACAAAAGGACAAAAGAGGGGGGACAAAAGAAGGGACAAAAGAAAGTGACAACATGTGGCTGTCGCCATCGGGACCCCTCGGGCCGGGCCCAGAGCAATTGTGGAAATAATGTTTCTGACCCCAACAACTCACATATTTGGGGGGGGCATAATTTTACCTGTATGATATAGATCATCATAGACAGACAAAACAATATAGCAATAGAGCAGTGATTACCTATAGTAGATGTAGTCGAACGATTACTGTCTATTCACAGCAATCCACACAGGTTTGTGTGAACTCCTGAAAAACACATCCCATGGCACGGACTTTCAATAGGCTTCTGGTACTGGCTGTATTAAACAACTGTATGAAGTTTCATTGTTGTGAGTGAAGGACTTTTGAGATAATGTGTTTACAAGGATATGGACCAACAGACATGTATAAAGGGGCAGAACTCCTGAAAAACACATCCGATTACACCGACTTTCAATAGGCTTCTGGTCCTGGCTGTATTAAACAATTGTATGAAGTTTCATTGTTGTGAGTGAAGGACTTTTTGAGATAATGTGTTTACAAGGATAAAAACAGACAGACATGTATAAAGGGGAATAACTCCTGAAAAACACATCCAATGGCACCGACTTTCAATAGGCTTCTGGTACTGGTTGTATTAAACAACTGTATGAAGTTTCATTGTTGTGAGTGAAGGACTTTTTGAGATAATGTGTTTACAAGGATATGGACCAACAGACATGTATAAAGGGGCATAACTCCTGAAAAACACATCCAATGGCACCGACTTTGAATAGGCTTCTGGTACTAGCTGCATTAAACAACTGTATGAAGTTTCATTGTTGTGAGTGAAGGACTTTTGAGATAATGTGTTTACAAGGATAAAAACAGCCAGACATGTATAAAGGGGCATAACTCCTGAAAAACACATCCAACGGCACCGACTTTCAATAGGCTTCTGGTACTGGCTGTATTAAACAACTGTATGAAGTTTCATTGTTGTGAGTGAAGGACTTTTTGAGATAATGTGTTTACAAGGATATGGACCAACAGACATGTATAAAGGGGCATAACTCCTGAAAAACACATCCGATTACACCGACTTTGAATAGGCTTCTGGTACTAGCTGCATTAAACAACTGTATGAAGTTTCAATGTTGTGAGTGAAGGACTTTTTGAGATAATGTGTTTACAAGGATAAAAACAGCCAGACATGTATAAAGGGGCATAACTCCTGAAAAACACATCCAATGGCACCGACTTTCTCACCACAGCCATTTAATGTACTTGTATGGACTTTTCGTCTGAAATAAAAAGTTATTATTATTATTATATTGAAAAAAGTTAATAACAGAAAATGAGTAGTAATTGCTGCATTATTTGTCTTTTTCGCTATTTTTTGTATTTTTCATTATTCATGTAAATATTCTTTGTTGTTGCGAATTAGAGAAATAACGGCGAATTGGAGAAAAGATGTTGAATTAGAAAATAAATGTGAATTAATGGTGAGATGGAGAATACTGGCAAATTAAATGGCGAATTGAGAATACTGGCAAATTAAATAATAATGACCCTATTACAGAATAATGGCAAATTAGAGAAAAGATGTCGAATTAGAAAATGAAGGTGAAGTAATGGTGAATTAGAAAATAATGGCGAATTAGTGATTATTGGCACTTAGAGGACAATGGCCAATTAGAGAATAATGGCGAATTGGAGAAAAGATGTTGAATTAGAAAATAAATGTGGAGAATACTGGCGAAATAGAGAATAATGGCAAATTAAATGGTGAATTAGCGAATACTGGCAAATTAAATAATAATGACCCTATTAAAGAATAGTGGCGAATTAGAAAAAAGATGTCGCATTAGAAAACGAAGGTGAAGTAATGGTGAATTAGAAAATAATGGCGAATTAGTGATTATTGGCGCTTAGAGGACAATGGCGAATCAGGGAATAATGGTGAATTGGAGAAAAGATGTTGAATTAGAAAATAGATGTGAATTAATGATTAATGGTGGGATTTGACAAATTAAATGGCGAATTAGAGAATACTGGCAAATTAAATAATAATGACCATATTACAGAATAATGGCGAATTAGAGAAAAGATGTCGAATTAAAAAATGAAGGTGAATTAATGGTGAATTAATGGTGAATTAATGGTGAATTAGAAAATAATGGCGAATTAGTGATTATTGGCACTTAAGAGGACAATGCCCAATTAGAGAATAATGGCGAATTAGAGAAAAGATGTTGAATTGGAAAATAGATGTGAATTAATGGAGAGATAGAGAATACTGGCGAATTAGAGAATAATGGCAAATTAAATGCCGAATTAGACAATAATGGCGAATTGGAGAATAATGACGAATTGGAGAATGTCAAACTGACGAAAAATGGCCAATTGAAAAATAATGATGAATTAAAAAATAGCATTATAGACTGGCGAGTTGAATTAAAGAATGGTGAATTAAAAATGCTGAATTAAAGAATGGAGAATTATTGAATGATGAATTAAAGAATGGTGAATGAAAGAATATTACTGAATTATACAATGGTGAATTATAGAATTGTGAATTAATAATACAAAGTGAATCATAGAAAGATGAATTAAAGAATAAGCTTAGTGAATTATAGATTGGTGAATTGAATAATAATGATGAATCATAGAACAGGGAATTAAAGAATGAATTAGAGAAAGTGGAATTATAGAATAGTGAATTAAAGAATGGTGAATTAGAGAAAAGGGAGATTACACTCGCAGACTCATAACCCACTCTTTCTCTCCATTGTGCTATGTTAGAAGTCCTCTTTCGAAGGAATTGGTTGAATAATCGCCTTTGAAATGTCTTCTTCTGGTGTGATGTAGCTGGTGGTTCATCTGGTAGTGCCTCGGGTTGTGACATTGGAGGTGGAGCTGGTGGTGCCTCAGGTTGTGCCACAGGCAGAGCTGGTGGTGCCTCAGGTTGTGCCACGGGTGGGGTTGCCAAAAAATGGGATGATAGGGTTGTCCCCTGGACTCTTAGGAGGGTACTGGCTCTGCCGTGGTGACTCTGTGTGAAGTGGAGATGCTGTTCCTGGAATGGGCTGCGTCTGGTATCCCAGATGGCTGCAAAAACAAATAATTGGTTCAATCTCATGACACTAAAACTGCATCTTACAAGGAAAACAACAAATACTCACCTGTTAGGCACAAGGACAAGTAAAATATATTACTTAGAATGACGTTTCATCTACAAAATTGTAAATAAAAAAATAACTTAGATGACAATTTCCAAGTCACACCGTATGCATTTGTTAATACTCAAACATTATGTGCTTCATGGCCTACGTGACAGGTTTATGGACTTTACAACATGTTGGCAGAAGATTATTGTATCTTACATCAAGTTCATGGCTGGAACTATGAAATAAATTTAAAGGTAAACATATGCCATTCACATAGCATTGTACATGTAATACATGTGCTATGTCGCTGTAAATTGCAGGATTACTGGTCTGTGGACTGCGTGATACAGTTATGGGCAGCGACACATGTCTGCAGAAGTTTTTCGATGCTCTTCAGGTAAATGCCATGACTGGAAATATGAAATTAATTCAAAAGTAAACATGCCATATGACATTGTACATGTTTAAGCTTATACATGTGACATGTTGCTGTGAATCACACGTTTTTTTGGCTTGTGAACTACATGATACTGTTAAGGGCAGCGGCGCATGTTTACAGAAGTTTACTGATGGTTTTCCAGTCCGAAACAGGCAGGGAAATATGAATTTGCAGAAAAAAGCACACCTGCATTTTACATAATAAATACATGAATTTGGTACATGTGCTGCGTGTTGATAAATCGCACAATTTTGATTTGGCTGACTACGTGAAAGACTTATGAGCTATGGGACATGTTGGCGGAAGTTTACCAATGCATTTCTAGTCCCAAGCAAGGAAGGAAATATGAATTTGACCCAAAAATCAACATGACTATTGATACACACAAAAATGCTACAATATTGTACATGTTGCTCGCGTTGAATTTTCGCACAATTTTGATTTCAAGGACTACGTGACAGGTTTATTATGTATGACACATGTTTGTGGAACTTTGCTAATGGTTTTCCAGTGCCAAACAGGCAGAGAAATATAAATTTGCAGAAAAAAGCAAACCTGCATTTTACATAATAAACTCATAAATTTGCTACATGTGCTGCGTGTTGATAAATCACACAATTTTGATTTGGTCGACTACGGGAAAGTCTTATGGGCTATGGGACATGTTGGCGGAAGATTTGCAATGCATTTCCAGTCCAAATCAAGCATGGAAATATGAATTTGACCCAAAAGTATATATATAGCAAAAGTAAAACCACAGAAATATAGTACTTTGTTTGCATTGAATTTTCATAAAATTTGGGTTTTACAGACTATGAGACAGGTTTGCCATCTACGTTATATGTCAGTGGAAGTGTGTGGATACTTTTCCAGGCCCAAAGATGCAGAAAAATATGAATTTGAACCAAAACAAAAACATGGACTTTATCCAACATATATGATATCAGAAGTTCATGAGAGACGAACTTCTGATGATATGTACCCCGGTATATATGACCACCCCCCCTTTGTTCGGTTATTGATTTGACGACTACTAGGCTATAATTCGATCGGTTGAGACTGATCTCTGTTAGAAGATATGTCATAGAACACGCCCGTATAGATTCGGAGTAATGAAAACGTCTTGGAAACAAAAAAAATGACTCAAAATACAAACCAGGAGGTAACAACAACAACACTGCAACAGCAATTCACATGTTATTATAGCGAGCGGAGCGCGGCCGCGAAGCGGCCGCTTGCGAAGCAAGCTCTATAGGTATTGCGTAGACGTGCATATATGAAGCAAAACATAGCAAAATTTAATGAAAACAAAGCAAAATAACAACAACAACCGATATCCCTTGAACGAAAAAACGGTGATTTCCGTTTCCGGCACCCATGGAGAAATTGCATGCCGGGACAGATTCAGAACATATGAAGACACATAAAAGAAGAAAACATATAGCCTAGCTGGCATGTCATTTTTCGAAAGGATTTCAATTTATGAATAATTATACACAGATGAAAATAACTGTAGACTAAAAATGATTCGTTATGCGACTTTCGTCCTTGTCGAAGATGTCCGATGCAAAACGCAGACCACGTGACCAAGAGTTCGATCAAAAATGTTTCGCAGCGAAGCGGCACTCAAAACGGTGCACATCTTTCGACAAATTTAGTTCTATGGCAGGCAAAACCTGCATAAAATTCATATCTATGGAAAGCTTATTTATTGCGTTTTTTAGATCTGACATGTCTGAAGTATCGTGTAAATATGATGAGACATTTGATAGAAAATAAACATTAACGACGTAGTCATGGTTGTAAAACCAAGCCATTCAACATTGCCAAGAATCTTGATTTCGCCGAGGTCCGCGTGAAGTAGAGGGTCCTACTATTTACCGTCCAGTCACGCCCAGTCATGTCCAGGCATACGCCCAGTCAAGTCCAGTAGCGTACAACTCACGTCCACTAAAGTTCAGTAGAAAAAAGATAACCGCCCAGGCACTCATTCAGCCACCAGGGACGTCCAGTAGCAAATGCCATGTCCAGTGGAGATAACTGTACACCCAGCATTTGAAAATGGTGATTTTGCGATTTAATTTTAAAATTTGAATTAAAAGAACTGAGTTCGAAACCTATTTTTTTTATGATCATTCTAACTTGATTGTTAATTTTAATTTCGAATTGCAATTTCAGTTTTTTAAATGAAATTTCAGTTTTAATTTAATTTGATCAAGATTAAAGTAAAATTATTTGTAAATACTTGAATTTAAATTTGAATATAATTTTAACTTGAAATTAAAATTTGATAGTTGAAAAAAAGTTTGAAGAAAACATTTCATATGGACTGAAGTCTAGAACTAATTTTTGAGTTCACCTCAAAATCAAATTAGCTCAAAATTGTCTCTAACCTGAAGCTACGGAGAGTATGTTTTAATTTAAACTTTCAAAGTTTACATTCAAAATTAATAATGAACTGTGTATGTTTTATAAACTAGACACCCTCCGATAATACATGAAAATTGCACACCAGAGATAGGCCTACATATTTTTTAACATTTATTTATGGCAATTTATTTGTATTTCCACATTTAATGACATGGGAACC
>JAVTVY010021520.1:0-97191 GCA_036873755.1 Hanleya hanleyi | reverse complement strand
GTGCGATTACTCAAAAGTTGTCATTTTCTTGTCTGCCAAAAGTCCGAAATTGTGTCAGAATACCCATTTGAATCCATGAAGAGCCTGTAAACCTGTAAACCAGTAACCTACTATTATAATTTACTGGAGCTTGCATGACAGAACTTTGCATTACACATGCTTGCTCCCACTTTCAATGCTGTCTAGTAATTACAAACTTTTTCAATTGTCCTTTTGGAAGGAAAAATAACTGGACTGTTCCCATGTGATTTAACACGATCTCCTGCTGAAATATAATTAGGCAGGTTTTAAGGCTTGATTAGTGAATGACATCATGCTGAAATTTGAAATTCAAATTAAGCGGAAACTTTCAATCGAAAGGATTGGGAAATTTGGCAGGTCTTTCGTCGTTAGGGATAATATCCCGACGAGCTGCAGCCTGCTAAAAACGATAATTAAAATTTGATGTTTCTTTGCATGATATGAAGTAGGGCTATAATGAGCAAATTAAAAAAAAAATGTTAAAAACACTTGATACTTGTACTTGGAGGGTAGGCATGCAGAAATGATCAGGTCGTAATGTTTGCATCAAATTAGCTCAATAAACACAGGGATATGACGCTAATTGCATGTTTGACAATATTTTGTGTAATAAATGCAGCAGTTATTGTCAAATTTTATGCTGCAACATCATCAAGGAATATCAGATGGGGTTAATGCATGATCTTTTGATCAGGAGAAACTGAGGCTGGGAGGCGGGTTGAGGCTGGGAGACTGGTTGCCCTCTGTTGTGACAGCTTTCCTGTCCCCATGCTGTCCATCATCTTTGGTGTTCACCAGCATCTCCCGCCTGAACTGCACCTCGCCTTTGTGTCCGTCAATCAATACTAATGAAACATTGTTGTAATTTGCTAATTGATGCGCTGCGTGCGGAGAGGTCACCCTGAGCTTCGAGAGAGATCCGCCAAATTGTTTCACACCAGTCATTCTAGACCCGAGGAATCTCCCTTTAGCATTCGGAAACAGTGGAAGCGGTGCGATTGTTTCCATGAGGAAACTTTTCTGAATGATCAGTGGTGAGACAGTTGTGTTACCCCAGCTGGCCCAAGGTGTTAGACAGGTCATTTAATCACAATAATTATGGATTAAATTTAGAAGACAATCTATGAAGCCATAGCCGTTCTCTATGGGAGGTTTATGGGTGTCCCACAGTCCTTGGCTTGTCTCACCACTCGAGCCTGTCAGACTGCCATTCCTTTACTGGAGTTTATGCCCTCCTTTAGAAAACCGGGACTACTTTTAATATAAGGGATGAAAAAATTCTCCATAAACCCTGAAAATAACTCTTTTATTCCTTCTCAAGAAGAGATTTTTTCTCCCTTCATCCTCGTGTAATTCGTTTCTTTTGTTTGCCATATCCCATTGTTAGATGCGAGTGATGGCCATATATAGTGACAGGTGATATTGATCGCTATTGATCATGCATTAACACATGTTACAGGTATATATCTTGTCTCGTCATTGTTCATTTAGTTCATTTTCTCTGCGTTCTCTGTCAATTTCCTGCCGTTGTGCAGGCATCACTTGGCCTTCATCGACTCGTCACAATGGATTATCCCGTGAATGTATCCATTCACATACCTCCGAGCACAAATTACAGTTTGTAATATCATGGGGGGGAATTTCCGGTAACCTTATCTCAAATGATCTGGTCTCCTTTACCAGCCTTCTTGATCCAAATATAATTTATTGACGGAACAAAATCACAATTGGTCATGCAGTGTTCGGAACTCTGGATCTTTGCTTAACCTTAGAGCTGTGACAACTTAGCTATAATTGTATAGCCTACATCATGTACAATTGATATGTGCATATTGTATATTGTGAACATTGGTCGTTGCCTGACTTTGTGACCAATGGTGATATCTCTCTGTCGGACAGAGTGCACAGTGAGGTATGACATCTCTGAGCCTCGGCAGCAAATTTCTGGTTGGTCAATTTTTGTATCTCCCTATGCTTCAACATGGAGGCTTGTATTTAATCAGTGAAAATGGGTATGAATTTGCTTATCTTATTGATGGGGCCATTAGACTTATTCTATAGAATATTTGGGCAACTTTAAGTTTACAATATTTTGGATATTACTATTAGGGAGCTTCTTGAAAATAGGAACGGAGTTCCCTGGTAGGGATGGCATATGCCGGTTATTCAAATGGGATACACCATGCCCTGTTTGGTGTTCTGATCTGGATGGATTAGAGTTCCAGTTGGAGTGGCATAGGCCATTCCGCCCCATGCTGCTGCATGGTATGGTATAAGCCATCCTTTGTCTGCCGAGTCCCAAACTGTATGGCATGGAGTTCCTAGGAGTTCCAACACGGCGCATCATGCCACTCTGTTTGGAATGCTTTATGCCAGCTCCTAGTATGCCCCAATTTCAAGAAGCTCCCTAAATATGGCTCCATGTTGAAGCATAGTGAAAAACGAAATCAATTGCCCAGAAATAAATCCATTACCCAGAAATCCACAGGCAAAGCCCAGGGCAGATCACGCCTCACTGGGCCCTCAGACCCCTTTGGAAAGTGATATCTGGAAGCCGCCATTAAGGACTGGTCTCTGAATTGTTTATGAATAAGTCTTATAAGTTATATTGTTTGTAAACCATATCTGAAGCTGATTCACACATGTCTGGTAAAATATCAGAGTAATCATGTCCAAGCCAATCTCTATCAAGATCACAAATGCTAAAGCTAGAAGAGCTGAATTCTGAGAGTTATGGAGGATGACAGAACATTTTAATCTACATGTAATAATACAATTTAAGAGAAGTTCATATTTGCTCTCTTCATATCATATTAGGACATGGAAACAAGGGGAGTGAATTGGAGAGAACAGTACGTCTCTGATCGAACAGTGATGAGATTCGTTATGAGGTCCCAGTTTTACTCTCGGGATTCAATTAGATGAATAATTTAGCAAGGTCCATTACCCACCATGATAGCATTTTGATTTGAATAAATTATCATCAGAGAGAGATATAATCTTCTGTAGTGGGAACTGAACCCCAGAGAGGCCCATTGCTGCAATCTGTACAGCAATTTACATGTTTTTCCTTTCCCTGTTCATAATTTATTGAGACCAACCGAACACATACATTATGAGAAATGTTATTGGAAATTGAGGTCTGAATGGTTGAAACATTATTTGTAAATTTTGTGATGAGTTTATTGATGGGATACACTGTTACATAGTGAGTCCGATTCCCAAAGAGAGGTTATGCAGACTATGGCATGGTATTTGGGGGGGGTTTCGCTCGTTGGCAAGTAGCTATCAAACTTTCACACATGCACCAGCAGGGCTCGATCCCATGCCAGTTAAGCGGTGAGAGGCTAATGATTACCAGCGCAGTGCCTCAGATCTCCAGGTCACCAATCAATGAATCAATGTTAGACTTTAAATCTAATCGCTGTGACAATCAATTCAATATGCTGAGGGAGTTCTATGTGCAGGTTATGTCATAGCAATAAAAGTTAAGTTGATAAGAATTTTTCACAATTTGGCATGGTAACTACAGGTATGAAGTTTATTAGACATGTATCAACCTCTTAAAGTCCCATGTAATCAATAATCACCTACCAGGTTACATGTAGGTGATACCCTGACTTGCGAGGTTGAGCACTTCATAACATCTTTGCACCAAAAGTGCCAGGGACAATGCCATAGACTGGGTGATGAGAATACAGAGGAATGACCCAGACACTGATCTGTATGTACACAGACCAGGACATGGGTAGGGGTCATGTACTGTTTATTCTGAGGACAATGAATCTCATCGCAATCACATTTGCAGGATTATTTTCAAATCACTCAATGTCAATTTTTACATACAAATACATAAACATGGGATAGTGACAGTACACATATGTTTAGTGGTAAGTGATGATGGTCAACTTTAAAGATAATATTCCTGGAAAAAATCTGATTTTATTTTTTGACCGGTCTTTCAACAACTAACACACATGGAGGAAAAAAAGAGGGAAGGAAATGGCCAAACTCGATTAGTGTAACAGTCCATCAATTGACAGAAAAAAAACAAGCACTGTTTATTTATTTATGTGATGGCACTCAAACTTGTCGGTTGAGTCGGACAAACTTGTCTGAATGTCATAGAAACCCTACCACAATTCACTTTTCCCAGAAGTTTGTGGGAGGAAAAACATGCGAAAAACTGAATGAGTCATTTCACACTTGCATCTTGTCTCTTTGCAGAGTTTCCATTTCGAGGGGGAAAGATGAATTTGTATGCTCACCATCTGTACCTCAGACGTTTATAGAGGCACAAAGGTAAGGTGAACAGTTACATCCCTAGTTCATTACTCAGTCTTGTCTACTGTGTACAGTACAGGCCTCTTAACTTCAGTGCTCCCTGGGAGAGAATTACATTGCCTCTAACTTCTCCTGCAAAATCTGTGTTGCCTGACATTTGAAGAGTTAGGAATATTTGTGTACCATATTTAAAGACATGTGTAAGTATTTAAATTTCAAAATGATATATATATTTCTATGTACCTGTACCTGAACATTTTCAGCTTGAACTTATTTAAGTTGATGCATGCCTACCTGTATATATGTGAACATACAGGATTCTGAACTCGGGTGCTGTGGGAGGGGCATCAATAAAGTTTGGATAGTTTGCTAGTTTGGTCACAGCCAATCAGAACGTCAATAATTGGCAATTGTTGGAAGATGCTTTCATTGGTCAATGTAAGATTGACCAGAGGTTGGTTGAGAATTTGAATAGCTCAAGTACTTCATTTAGTATATGGTATTATGAGGAGAATGGGGTGTGTAATCAACCATGCAAGCTGTCCATACAGAGTTTGTGAGGGGTGTATGTGTTGGGGGGATGGGGGTGGAGAGGGGATTGCTTTCTACAAGCAACCTTGCACACAAAGTATCTTGATCAATGATACCATCCAAATTCACTTCCATATACATATGTAGGAAACTGAAATCTTAACTCCATGTACCATTTGTCAGACATTCTGGGTTATATTCTGCTATAACCAATGGAAGCTGTCATGTCTGTGGTGGGGTTCATGGACTATATATTACATAACTCTGGTTTGCATCATCTGAAGCGATGAAATAAGAACTGAGGGGAAAACAATTTATATGTTTGCATCATCATTCATCAAAGTCAAGCATTTCATCATTCTCACTCTGGGAAAGGATACTCAGGGATGTAGCCTGATGTAAGGATACTCAGGGATGTAGCCTGATGTAAGGATACTCAGGGATGTAGCCTGATGTAAGGATACTCAGGGATGTAGCCTGATGTAAGGATACTCAGGGATGTAGCCTGATGTAAGGATACTCAGGGATGTAGCCTGATGTAAGGATACTCAGGGGATGTAGCCTGATGTAAGGATACTCAGGGATGTAGCCTGATGTAAGGATACTCAGGGATGTAGCCTGATGTAAGGATACTCAGGGATGTAGCCTGATGTAAGGATACTCAGGGATGTAGCCTGATGTAAGGATACTCAGGGATGTAGCCTGATGTAGGATATAGTTGTACTACATACTTGAAAGAGCCATATTCCTTTGGAATGAGTTAAGGATGGGAAAGATTTTATAGAAGTCTGGAGAAGAGAGTGTGGGGAGGTGGGGGTGGCTGGGTGGGAGGGGGGTCGAAAGAATGGTAGGCTATTACTAATTTCAGTCCGTTTTGCTATCATTCAATCTAACACAAAGAAAATCGGACTGTTAGTCTCTCCTCTGGAATCACTAGGAGCACTCTGAATTCCCTTGGACTGGGATTCTCTTTCACAGGGGATTCCTTCTCACTGTTCATAGTTTCTTCTGAATTCATAGAAGAAATAGAGCAATGCAGCAATATAACATCATGAACATCCAGTCCTTTGAGATTGAGGGCTAACTTCATGTACCCCTTTATCACTTACTGATGGCATTTTAAAAGGAAACTTTATCAAATTTGTGCAGATCTGCCTTCTTATGAGAATTTGGTTTGGGCAGCTGTTGAGTTGACTTGAGGCCACCTTGAAGAAATAATATCACTGGAATTTACTGATGTCATGAAACATTTTGAAATTGATCCTTCCAAAGACTCTTCAGGGTAACGAGAGCAATAACCAGCAAAATGTAATCTGATAAATTACAAATGTTGTTGTTTTCAATGAATATATTTTATCCAGCAGTTTCACGTCTGACTGCAGAGAGAAAATATCCTGGAGTAGAGAAAGGACATATCTGATGAAAACTTCTTATATTTTATGAAGGTTTTTGTAAACAATCTTGCCAACTTTGCTCTGGCATATGTTGATGAATGAAACTTTGATAGGATCTTGTTAAAACCAGATGGTGAATTCTATAAAGGATTACCAGTGTCTGAATATGTTGACCACACATTTGGTGTTTTGTAAAGTTGAGGTTTGGTATCTTTTAAATCTGACAGTGTTGGCTTCCATGGATAGAAAATGTCAAAAACGTTTATCTCCATCCATTGCATATATATAGACTAATGTAATTTTAACATGTGATAAGCAATTCAACAGTTCATTCACAAGAATTGGTATAAATACATTCCCTTTATAATGTTACACGTAGGTAAGATATGAGCTTCTTTTTATTGGAAAGCAGCCAGATTCTCTATCTGAGATTAGTTTTCTTCAATCTTGATTTGGCACATTCAAAAAATTTGAAGATTGTATTGAGTAGAAGGCCCTCAACTGATGAATAATTTGAAAGTTGTCATTTTTACAAGTGAGTGAAAGATAATAAAAATGAAATGTCTGCATACACATGCACATGTATGTTAGAGTTGTATTTAGGAACATGGATAAATGTTAATACGGTACATGTATGTTGCTAATTCTCTGGTACAACACTGGACTAAGCTCGGGGTATATCTGCCAGATCTTAATAACTGAGAGGTAAAGTAGAGACATACATGTCAGATTATACTAAACTGTTTCAGATCTATCAGTGGATGCTTGCAGCATGCCAATAACAGTCTCAGCTGACATTTATGAACATCTCCACAATATGGTATCAATCTCAGCCCTGCACCTCTAGAAGTCTCCCGATCTTGATATAAGACGTCTATGGTATACATATTGTACACATGGGCAGATAAGCAATTATGGATTTTTTCGGTCGCAAAACGTACCCATCTGGTTTTGTCTTCATCTGTTTCGCTTCATCAATATTGAGAGCAGTCAGTCAGTCTTGTAGTTTTGTCTCCTGCCCGATATACAGCCTGATCATGCAGCAAAATTCCTGGTCCATTTTTTTTTCTCATAAGGAGACAGCTCTAATTTCTCTGTCGCCCCAGGCCATCGGAATTTCAAATTTTGGCACTGTGCCAGAACATCTTGGTTATCATAATAGTCAGCATTTTTCTGCCTGATTGTGGAAGGGACAGAGTTTATGAAGTCCTTCTACCATGTGCTTATAAAGTTTGAGTTTGTAAGGGACAGAGTTTATGAAGTCCTTCTACCATGTGCTTATAAAGTTTGAGTTTGTAAGGGACAGAGTTTATGAAGTCCTTCTACCATGTGATTATAAAGTTTGAGTTTGTAAGGGACAGAGTTTATGAAGTCCTTCTACCATGTGGTTATAAAGTTTGAGTTTGTAAGGGACAGAGTTGATGAAGTCCTTCTACCATGTGCTTATAAAGTTTGAGTTTGTAAGGGACAGAGTTGATGAAGTCCTTCTACCATGTGGTTATAAAGTTTGAGTTTGTAAGGGACAGAGTTTATGAAGTCCTTCTACCATGTGGTTATAAAGTTTGAGTTTGTAAGGGACAGAGTTTATGAAGTCCTTCTACCATGTGATTATAAAGTTTGAGTTTGTAAGGGACAGAGTTTATGAAGTCCTTCTACCATGTGATTATAAAGTTTGAGTTTGTAAGGGACAGAGTTTATGAAGTCCTTCTACCATGTGATTATAAAGTTTGAGTTTGTAAGGGACAGAGTTT
Source organism: Hanleya hanleyi (assembly GCA_036873755.1). Taxonomy (NCBI): domain Eukaryota; kingdom Metazoa; phylum Mollusca; class Polyplacophora; order Lepidopleurida; family Hanleyidae; genus Hanleya; species Hanleya hanleyi. The sequence goes on along the minus strand of JAVTVY010021520.1, from coordinate 89,210 downwards.
ATGAAGTCCTTCTACCATGTGATTATAAAGTTTGAGTTTGGTAAGGGACAGAGTTTATGAAGTCCTTCTACCATGTGATTATAAAGTTTGAGTTTGTAAGGGACAGAGTTTATGAAGTCCTTCTACCATGTGATTATAAAGTTTGAGTTTGTAAGGGACAGAGTTTATGAAGTCCTTCTACCATGTGGTTATAAAGTTTGAGTTTGTAAGGGACAGAGTTTATGAAGTCCTTCTACCATGTGGTTGTAAAGTTTGAGTTTGTAAGGGACAGAGTTTATGAAGTCCTTCTACCATGTGGTTATAAAGTTTGAGTTTGTAAGGGACAGAGTTTATGAAGTCCTTCTACCATGTGCTTATAAAGTTTGAGTTTGTAAGGGACAGAGTTTATGAAGTCCTTCTACCATGTGGTTATAAAGTTGGAGTTTACAATATACTTTGTCTGGAGATGACCAATTCTAAATTCTTAGCTAGAAATGGTAAGATGAGATTTGTGACAATAAGCAGGGTTCTGTTCTGTTGCACAATTATATCATAAAGCCAGATTTATCATTCCAAAAGTTCCATTATACCAATACTTGGAATTTTAGATTTGCCAAGTGTCTGGGAGAATTTCACCGAAATTGTGATATTAGCTTATCTTAGATGCCCACTTCCTCTAGAGCTGCCAAAGGCTTCACTTGCTTCCTTGATTTTTCAAGAGATAAATTCTAGGAGAATTTTTCTGGAACTCTTGTCTTGAAGTTTATCTCGGTTTCTGTCTGGCCACTAAATGGGGGTCAACTTCAGAGGTTGTATTAATATATTTTCTTTTCTGCAGATGAAAAGCATTTTGCTTTTTTTCTGGTTTGAATTTTCATATCAATAAAGCTATATTTTCATGCTGAATTTTCTCAAAGGATAAAATTACTCTTGCTTGTATGGAGGAAAATGGCTATGAAAACATGAGAAATACAGTGAGAATGCTCCATTACTTCACCATTGTTTGTATGGGTGAACTAGTTTCTTTAGGAAGGACTTGGGATATCTCAGGGATTGTTTCTCTACTATTCATTGTCCTCAAGGGGCCTGGTATTTAACTGAGGCTATCAAACGGCAAAGTTTATCGGCAACAGTTGGGCGGTGCCATACAGAATTTCCCACACACATTCAGACACCAGTTATTGTCAGCTTGATCGTCTCCATTTGTTAAAGAACGAAAGAAAGAAGTGAAGAAAAAAAACAAACAAACAAAAAATTCTTGAAACTCAAGATTCTTCAAATTGCATTTCGAAAAAGTTTTCCAGTCAAGGGTGACTTAATTAAACTTAGAGAAAAAGTATCAATTGATATGAAGTTTATTGAATAAAAAATTGTCTTTGATTGTACATATATTATGAGCTTCAGGGGAAGATAATCGCCACACTGAGCAGACATGAAGCTCTGAAGTTAAAATATTCTCCCCTTCAGATGTACATGTAGTCAATTCTAAATGTTTAAATAAACTCTGATTAGTCATTTTGATTGGTCAAGAACCAGTTTTAGAATGTTCCATTGTTTTTTAACGACTGTCGCCCCATCTCACACCAGGGTGATTGTCTCCAGACACTGCATCCATCTGACTTAGTTTCTGGACAATACGTTCTGAAAAAGTGAATAGATTCTTCTCAAATTTGATAAATCTTGCCTCAAACTCTCGGTTGGGATTGTTTTTCCTGCCATCTGCCTTTTGATGGTGCCATGTAGGGGCCAAGTTACAATTTTGTTCGCAGATTGAAATTTAATAAAATCTGAAAGAATTTTTTCTGAATTTGGTAGGTGGGTACGGGTCGGTACCTTGGCTTGGGATTGTTTTTCATGCCGATTCACCTATAGGTGGCGCCACCTGGGGTCCATGTTGAAATGCATCTGGCTGACTACGTTACCAGACAAACGGAAGAAACGGAACGGATTCTTTTTCAGATTTGATAAATCTTGCCTCAAGATCTCGCTTGAGATCATTTTTCATGCCAATCTGCCTATAGTTATTGTCAAGTTAAAATTTCATTTCCGGACAATAAATTTTGAAAATGGATTCTTTCCAAATATCTCACTTGGGATTGTTTTCCATGCCGAACTGCCTATTCATGGTGCCCCCTGGGGCCAAGTAAAAATTTTGTTTCTGGACAGTTTGAAAATCTTACCTTTACAAATTTGATATGTGGGTACCTCACCTCAAGATCTCACTTGAGATTAATTTCCATGCCGATTCACTTATAGGTGGTGCCATCTGGTGCTCCAGTCAAAATATCCTTTCAGCCAAATTTGGTATATCGATATCTTTGCCGCAGGATCTGATCTCGCTTGAAATTGCTTTCCATGCCGGGGACTGAACATTATGCTCCTAAGCCAAATCACTATTTTCAATGTCGGGGAAACTTCAACCTGCTCTGGTTTTCATTTATTTATTGTTGAGTCTACAGCTTGAGGTTACAACTGGAAGTAAGTTCTCACCTATGTATTTTGTGGTGAGTCATGGAGTTTGTTAGGTAATAGCAGACAGTGAAATACTAGATGTATATATTGGAAGTGACGACCAGCCCCTCAACTGTCAGAATGTTAGGCTGACTTTGCACTGATAATTGCTCTAAATGTTCCCTGATTGTCTTCACATAATAATTGGCTGTGATACTTTTATTCCATTTTATCCCCTGCTGTGAGAGATACTGTCTACATGATGTAGGCTTCGCCTGTTGAGATATGCTTACTTGGTCCGGAATCGGGAAAAATTTGGATTACATTACAAGCAACATGACATGATTGGAACTTTCATTACCTTGCCCTAATATTGGTTGGAGTCCTAAATTGAAGAAATATATTAATTTGCTGATTTTAAAATACTTGGTGGATGATACATTCGGATCATTCAAGAAGTGTTGAATTCCGAGAAAGTGTGTTGGATGCAATGTTGCTTCACAGGGTTCCCTGAGCAGCTTCAGACAAAGGAAGAGGAGGGAGGAACAGGTGCTTTTTACATGTATATCCAACTGAACGATTACTTTCATAAAGCCTAATCAAATGAATGGTATGTTTCCTGTAACAGCCCGTAAAAATACAGATACAAAAACAGGATATATCCAGAAAAACTATAATAATTTTTTCCTCTCTTTTATACGTTAATATAGATACCTTGACTATGGTGCCTTAATGTAGAAATACTTTGACTATAGTGCTTTAATATACATACATGTATACCTTGACTATAGTGCCTTAATATCTTGACTATATTGCCTTAATGTAGATATACCTTGACTATAGTGCCTTAATATAGATATACCTTGACTATATTGACTTAATATAGATATGCCTTGACTATAGTGCCTTAATATAGATATACCTTGACTATATTGCCTTAATATAGATATACCTTGACTATATTGCCTTAATATAGATATACCTTAACTATATTGCCTTAATATAGATATACCTTGACTATAGTGCTTTAATATAGATATACCTTGACTATATTGACTTAATATAGATATACCTTGACTATAGTGCCTTAATATGCATATACCTTGACTATAGTGCCTTAATATGCATATACCTTGACTATAGTGCCTTAATGTAGATATACCTTGACTATAGTGCCTTAATATGCATATACCTTGATTATAGTGCCTTAATATGCATATACCTTGACTATAGTGCCTTAATATGCATATACCTTGACTATATTGACTTAATATGCATATACCTTGACTATAGTGCCTTAATATGCATATACCTTGACTATAGTGCCTTAATATAGATATACCTTGACTATAGTGCCTTAATATGCATATACCTTGACTATAGTGCCTTAATATGCATATACCTTGACTATAGTGCCTTAATGTAGATATACCTTGACTATAGTGCCTTAATATGCATATACCTTGATTATAGTGCCTTAATATGCATATACCTTGACTATAGTGCCTTAATATGCATATACCTTGACTATATTGACTTAATATGCATATACCTTGACTATAGTGCCTTAATATGCATATACCTTGATTATAGTGCCTTAATGTAGATATACCTTGACTATAGTGCCTTAATGTAGATATACCTTGACTATAGTGCCTTAATATAGATATACCTTGACTATATTGACTTAATATAGATATACCTTGACTATAGTGCCTTAATATGCATATACCTTGACTATAGTGCCTTAATATAGATATACCTTGACTATAGTGCCTTAATGAGATAGTGTAATAGGTTTGTGTACTGATTTTTATTTTTCCCAAAATTCAATGACAACTATTGAGGTAGGCACCTTCTTTTCAGGTAGGTTGGGTTACCAGAAGCAAAGACTGTTTTTGTTTAGGCCTGATGGATTCTCTGATGGATTCTCTAGACAACATGTACATGTATATATGTATTTTGAGGTAGTTTGATGACAATGAACAGCTGTTGTGTACTACATATCATTCTACAGTATATGTGTGTCATATTATGTACATTGACTCACTATTCTAACAGGACATTTACCTGTGAGTTACATGTAGCTGAAAATTCGTTAAGATTCCTGAGAATTCGTCAGATTTCATAAAAGGTGAGCAAGTTTGTGTGACCAGTAAGGAATATTTGGAATTGGTGAAGAATTGGTTTTATTACATACTGTGATATTGTAGGTTACAAAAATGTGGTTCCATTGACAGCATATTCAATAGAACAAGAATTTCCTGTAAATTGGTCATATGTTCAAATAGGACTATAACATACATGATAATGATTCTGTATTTTGACTTAAGATGAATTTGTATGCTAATTTGATGAGCGTATCTCGCACCATGTGGACAGAGACAAACATGTAATGTACCATTCCCTCTCTTCTTTCTTATTATGCCCTGCTTATACTAATGTCTGTGTATGCTATCAGCCATTGTGAGATATGAGTAATGCTGGGACAATAGTGGAGGGATGAGAGAATAATGGTACCATATGGGAAACAACATCTCTGTTGGTACTTCTAATCCAATATCTCACAGATTTAATAATAAGGTGATATCTTCTTGGCAGGGAAATGAACTTTAGTGGGATTCGGTGGGGGTTTGGGGAGTGATGGAGGGTTGTATTCGTAACATATTAAGGTGGGGCTGCCTCAGTGTAGTTGGAGGGCAATTTTTTATACCTTGGTCAATTATTTGGTCATCGGGTATTGTTATTGTCATGTCCGTCAGTCAGTCTGTCTGTCACATCTTTCTCGTTGCTATCATATCTCAAGAATGGCTTAGTCTAGGCACATCAAACTTGCATCACGCATGCATATGGTGGTGAACCAGAAGCCTATTGAAACTGGACCTGATTGAGTGGAAACTTTGGCATTGCACATCAACAGACAGTCAATGATCGAACAGTTTACTTGTTTTCCTGTGGTGGTCATCGGTTTCACTGATTTCAAAGGTATGCACTACATGTCTTCAAGTCTATTAGATTAACTGGTCAATTCTCTGTAGAGCAGAGTTTCACATGTTAGTGGGTCTGCATGGGCTGGGTTTTAACTCAGAGTTTTTTGGGATGAGCAGCACATGTTTCAACTTGCAGTTGTCATGGTTCCTACAAGGCTGAAAAGTCCATGTTGGTTTTGTAAAAATCGTTTAATTTCACTGGATGAAATCTCAAATGGAAATATCAGCTTAGTTGTTTGAAAAATAGTTAGAAATACGAGGAAGAAGAGACTTGAGATATTTTGTATTGATAACGAGGTTGAAGCCTCTGGATGTTGTGAAAATGGGAGGAACTATACTCTCACTCCACACTTAGTACAAAGAAACTGTTGAAACATTGGGCATAAATGTCTTGTTGCTCCAACATTGATGGGTATATGGGTTTCCAGCAGCAAAATAAGATTTTGAAATTCACGTTGACAAGCCTTGTACTAATTTGAGAAAGAGCTTCCTCTTTGACAAAAAAAACCCCTGACACTTCTGTGTCCTGAAAAAAATAAAGAGACTACAAACGTTGGTGGAGTGATAGTGAATGGTCAGTTGGCGTGAGCTCATCCCCAGCTGTTGGTCATCACTAATCCGTGAAGTTATCACAAAAAACTAGTTTGTGTGAGGTATGGAGGTAATGACTTCCCCACAGGGAGGGAACATATGTCTATGATATTATTGGCAGCTACTTTAGAAGAGCCATATTGTACATTGTTAGGGATGGTGTGCATGTCCATGCCCCCTGGGGGCAGGACGAATGATCAATTGATGGGTGAAGGGAAGGCAAGGGGAATGGGATGGAGGCAGCAGGCTTAAAAAATGCTTGGAGTTGATCACTTACTTGCAGTCAATTCGTCAGTATGAGCAAGTTAGGACTGGCCTGTTAGAAAAAATGGTCTGAAAAAAATATTTTGTACCAGTACATAAAGTTTCCAAATTATATTCAGATTCACAGATAATTTTCTGTTAAACGTATCCTTATTATTGAATTTATCATCAAACATTGTCTGTGAACTGCTTGTTGGAATGACAGCTTAGTTTGTAGCCTGTCATGTATATTATCATTGATTTCCAAGTGTGCAGTGATCAACTCACTGTGTTTTAATTTGATAAGTTCAGGTATATTCCTGCAGATCAATACAATTTAAGTGTGTTATGTACACAACTGTTCTACTATGAATAAACAATGGCCTGGTAACAGATGCTCCGGAGTATAACTTCTTATTGGCCGGTTTTAATTGAATCAATATGGAAGCCTTTTTACCACAAATAATCGCTTAAAGTATTACAACAAATTGTACAACATGGTATTGATATTCGTTATGGACTGATACACAACACATCAACAGCTGCATTGGACATAAAAGTAGGTGATATAAATTTTAAGCTGTGCCTACACATGTGAAGTTAATTAAGCGTAATCCAGCCTATTGAAAGGTTTTCCAGTACAATTTATCCAATTATATTTTAATGAGTTTGTCAGCCATTTTCACACTGAGGGTAATTACATTGCCTTTATTTGAAGTCATGCTGACATGAGCTATCATCCACTTTCTCCCAGAAGAGACAGAATGGTCAAATATTGCCTATAAGAGTCAAAGTTTAGATTTCTCAAATACTTGTAAGATAGTTTTCTGCATGAATGCCTCAAACAGTCTTCTCATGAGAATTATGCTGTAACATTCAAATTGTTAGAGCTACAATTGGCAGTATGTGGAAAAGATCTGATACAGTTAATCAAGATAAAATTAGAAGAATAAACAGGACATAATTTTCTATACATTATGGTTTAAATTTTATTGAGTAAATGTGATCGAGATAGTCATAGATTGCACCTTTTGCAATGACCAATAATACTTCTGATGATATTGTCATTTATACAATTTTTTCTATATGACTAATATGTAGTTTATCTTCATTTTGCAATATTTTATTGATGTCTTTATTGTTCTGTCAGTGAAAAGCTGTTTTGAGCTAACGTTAATGCATCTGAATTTGTTTACAAGGAAACATGAAAGAAATTTTACCAACCGCAAGACTGCATTCTACTTCAAAAGACCCTTTGTACAACTTTGAATTGCTGTTTTTCCATATTAAAACTGGTCTGGTAAAGATGGCAAAACTAAGACATCATTATGTTATTTCAAAGTTGGGTAAAACCAGAATATGTAGAAAAAAAGTTATGAAAATGATAATGAAGGGATGAGAATTCCATGTTTAGAAAGCGGCCAGGGATGATAAGAGTTGAAGACATTCCAGTGTCTTTGAGAATCCTTAGTGTGATTCCTCTGATTGCATGTCTTTAGCATTCTGTTCTGCCTTTGATCTGGAACCATGTGAGGCATGAATTACTCATCACCCTGCCACTCGCACCCACATGGTCATGACGCTCATCACCGACAGAGATGGTTTAACGAGCTGCTGCATCTGATCCGGGCAACAATGAAAAATTAGACGCAGGAAATTAAAGGCATATCGATGCAATAGGACGTCACCGTGGTTTGTATCGGTGCAATCTCCTGGCCGTATCGCCATAATTGATCCGCACGTGCAAAGCATGCCCAAGACAGATAGCCAGTCTATTATATGGCTTCTCCGATACAAACATAAACGTGAAGTTGTCTCGCCTGATACAAGTTGTTTGATACAGGCATATCCTTGGGTCATTAGCTCACCACTCTGAAGCTGTTACAGAAAAGTTTCTTCAGAAAGAACGGGTCTGCAGGCACACATAAAAAGAGTACTAAGAACGGAAGAGCTATTATACCTTAACTAATCCTTACATCAGGGCATGGAGATCAGAGCGAGTTGTTGATGAATGCAGCTTTGGTCATCAATGATCCTAAAGATCTACAACAAATCTAGTCATGATGAATCCAGAAGAATTGCTACATCTTTTCACAAATTCAACTGTGTGTGGCTGCTTATGGTCTGAATTTAAATGTACTATTATTCCTGCAATTATATATCTTTTTTTTTTCTCAATATTATTAATTAATAAAGCTTGTGGTTATTTAGCCGTGCCAACAGATACTTTCCTTGTTAAGTCATCCACCGACTATCAGATTTTCTACTTCCAGATGTTTCACTCGAAGCAACATTTCAAATATTTCCTCACAAGTATTCAGTTTTACATGTGTTTACAAATTCTTCAATCTGGTTTGTGAAGGACCGCAACATCAAGTACGTGTTTAGAACGGAAATGGAAAAAAAAGTTGAGTGTATTGGATATGTTACTAATGTTAAACATGATAGAAGCCTAATGTTGACATTCCTGTGTATGTTTGACCGATGGAGAATCTGCCAATGGGGGATAGTCAGAAAGATGGATGATTCTTGGCAAATCCTCAATGATAAAGACACCATATTGAAGATGTCCGGCCAGAATATGAAATCTATCCACACACAATCCATCTTCTTGCCGTCTCTCTGGGATTGTTGAAAAGAATTCTCAGGCCAATCATAAATTCTCTGTTCTTGCCAAGACAGCTGGGATCCATTGGACAATGTCATTAAAAGTCAAGCACCTCCCTGCTCATGTTGTCTGGTGATGACACTAAGTATTTTGAGTACATCAGATATAAGCTGGCTTTAGACCAATACATCCCATCTCTTGTCCCTGTTTTATGAGTTGACCTTAGGATATGACCTTTGACCTGAAGCTCTTTAGCCTTGGGAGGAGCATTAGATAACAGCATGGGAGTTGGCCCAATAATGTTCATCTTGTTCGATAAAAATGTCATAATAAAAATGGAAAGTCCTGACCTGCTTTTCTTTATCAAAAAGAATCTTTATAATTTGACAAGTTGCAAGCCTGAAGATTGGGAGACCTGAAACGTAACTAAATCTAGACAACCTCTCTGACCTCCTAGTTTTTTTGTCCTCCGCCACGAAGTGGTGGGAGGACTTGGAAATGCTAGCCGTCCGTCCTTCCTTCCGTCCGTCCTTCCGTCCGTCCGTCCGTCCCACATCTTGTGAACGCGATATCTTGAGAACAATTCGACCAATCGACTTCAAACTTGAGAAGGTGCTTCACATCAGTTAGACGGCCATTGGTATTGATTTTCACTGAGGTACGTAATCCAAGATGGCCGCCATCGACCATATTGGATTCTGTCCGTCCCACATCTTGTGAACGCGATATCTCAAGAACAATTTGACCGATTGACTTCAAACTTGAGAAAGTGCGTCACGTCAGTTAGACGGCCATTGGTATTGATTTTCACTGAAGTACGTAATCCAAGATGGCCGCCATCGACCATATTGGATTCTGTTCGTCCCACATCTTGTGAACGCGATATCTCAAGAACATTTCCACCAATCAACTTCAAGCTTGGGAATGTTCTTCACATCAGTCAGACGGCCATTGGTATTGATTTTCACTGAGGTACGTAATCCAAGATGGCTGCCATTGACCATATTGGATTCCATCCATCCCAGATCTTGTGAACACGATATCTCGAGAACAATTCAACTAATCGACTTCAAACTTGGGAAGGTTCTTCACATCAGTTAGACGGCCATTGGTATTTATTTTCACTGAGGTACGTAATCCAAGATGGCTGCCATTGACCATATTGGATTCTGTCCATCCCACATCTTGTGAACGCGATATCTCGACAACAGTTTGACCAATCCACTTCAAACTTGAGAATGTGCTTCGCATCAGTTAAACAGCCATTGGTTTTGATTTTCACTGAGATACGTAATCCAAGATGGCTGCCATGGACCATATTGGATTCACTCCGTTCCACATCTTGTTAACACGATATCTCAAAAACAAATCAACCAATCGACTTCAAACTAGGGAAGGTTTTTCACATCAGTTAGACGGCCATTAGTATTGGTTTTCACTGAGGTACATAATCCAAGATGGCTGCCATTGACCATATTGGATTCTGTCCATCCCACATCTTGTGAACGCGATATCTCGAGAACAGTTCGACCAATCGACTTCAAACTTGAGAATGTGCTTCACATCAATTAGACGGCCATTGGTATTGATTTTCACTGAGGTACAAATCCAAGATGGCTGCCATTGACGATATTGGATTCCATCCGTCTCGGATCTTGTGAACGTGATATCTCGACAACAATTTGACCAATCAACTTCAAACTCGAGACGGTGCTTCACATCAGTTAGACAGCGATTGGTATTGATTTTCATTGAGGTAGTATGTAATCCAAGATGGCTGCCATTGACCATCTTGGATTTCATTCACCCATATTGTACCCATCTGTGTTGTGAACGCGATATCTTGATCTATTCCACTCATCGATTTATAAACCTCACCATCCACAAATCCATATACAACTACAGACTTACATTCCAGTGTTACACTACCCATTACTGCTTCCCAAACCTCCTCAAATTGTCTCAACAATTCCAGATGAACGTCTCTTTCCACATACACATATCAACTTTCCAAGTTATATTTAAGGAGATATTGAAAGCGTATATGCTGTATGCTCTCAAACAGGCTACTTGGCGGAGGACCTGCTAGCTACTCAGCTTGTTCCAAGTGTTTTTACACTTTGGATACAGTTTTGATCCCCCAATTATATTTTCAGCATCAAACTCCGAGTCTGTGAATATTGGAATTCATAACATATTGCATTTACAAGTAATCAAACCTATCAGGAGTTCTCCCAACCAAATCCAAGTCTAACCTTCAAACTCAACGGTCAAGACAACTTGGGGTTGAATCAAGATCTACATATTTCAACTGGACTTGAGGTGCTGTTAATCATCACTGATGAACATCATTTGTTTGTATATTTACGCCCACTTGAGCAAAATGCCATTAAAATAGACTGGGTTCTCCATAGAGGAATGCATTGGCCCCAGTAATTGCCACTTGGAGCAGATTCAGAAACTCTAAATGTAGCCAATTTGTTGTTGCTTGGATCAACTGGTGGTAGACTTGCAGGGTTTGCATGTGTTGAGCTATATATGTATTATGACACTGGTGTCCAGAGTTGATAAATAAGCCTAATTTACTGTCCATTGCACATGGTCAGTTGTGGAAAGTCTGGTCAGGGTTTTAAGGTTTACACCCTGACCAAAGAGGTTCCATCTGCCTGGTAGTATATCACAGCTTGGCAGCAATATGGTCCCTCCACTGGACTTAATGACCACTCTATAATGCATATGTTTATTACAACAGTTTATTACAGATGGACAGAGGAGCAGACAGACAGGGTAACATAGTTTGCAGCTGAGACTGTCCAACATTTTGTTATGTCTGCTGGTCTACTGGATATATACATGTTTACTTGTTCTGCTTTCTAGATGTAGCTTGATTATCAATACTGTATGGTCTCTGCAAGATCAGAGCTTTCAGGATTCAAAGACTTCCCTTGTACCCAGGATGTTTAGTGCGGAAATTTGTTTTGTGGAAAGGTGGAACTATAATGACCCCCTCCAGTTACTTTAGCTGAACAAAGAAGATAATTTTTGGATTACTGGGCACTCTAGTTGGAACTATAATAGTTGTTGGAAAATGTGAAGGTTTGAGCACTCCCTCCCCCCCCTTATGTATGAGTCTACAGCCATGTCCTGTTGATGGAATATTGTTTTTATACGCCCGCCAAAAGGCGGACGTATTATGTGATGGCGGTTTCCGTCCGTGTGTCCGTCTGTCCGCCCGCCGTGTCCGGTCTATATCTGGGACAGTTTTCTGTCCACAGTTGCAAATTTTTGTGAGTGGATACGCTAGGTGAAGACGATGTGTCGCGTACCAAAATTAAGGTCGAGGTCAGAGGTCAAAGGTCACTGTTGCCTAAAATCAGGAAATCATTGACCGTTGACAGTTTTCTATCTACAGTTCTAATTTTTGGTGAGTGGATGCCCTAGGGGGGAACGATGTGTTGCATACGAAATGTAGGTCGAGGTCAAAGGTCAGTGTGACTGAAAAATCAGGAAATCATTAAAAATTTCTAATTTTTTGTGAGTGGATTCAATAGGAGGAAATGAAGTGTCGCATACCAAAAAATAGGTCAAGGTCAAAGGTCAGTGTGATCCCAAAATCAGGAAATTACTAAAAATAACATTTTTTTGTGCCAGTAGATACATTAGGGAGACACAATGTGTCACCTACCAAAATGTAGGTCAAGGTCGAAGGTCAAGGTCACTGTGACCCCAAAATCGTGGAATTGTTAAAAATCATGATTTTTTGAGTCCATTGAGAAATTACGGGCATTCGTTTCGTCATGTACCGAAATTTAGATCCAGGTCCATAGTCAAGGTCGCTGTGACCCCAGAATCAAGGTCAAAGGTCAGTGTGACCTAAAAATCAGGAAATCAATAAAAATTACTAATTTTTTATGAGTGGATTCAATAGGGGGAAATGAAGTGTCGCATACCAAAAAAAATAGGTCAAGGTCAAAGGTCACTGACCCCAAAATCAGGAAATTATTACAAATAACATTTGTTGTGTCAGTAGATACATTAGGGGGACACGATGTGTCACATACCAAAATGTGGGTCAAAGTCAAAGGTCAAGGTCACTGTGACCCCAAAATTGTGAAATTGTTAAAAATCATGATTTTTGTGTCCATTGAGAAATTATGGGGAGATGGTTTATCATGTACCAAAATTTAGGTCAAGGTCAATAGTCAAGGTCACTGTGACTTCAGAATCAAGAAATCTTTGAAAAGTATTTTTTTTTGTGTCCGTGGATACATTAGGGGGACATGTAGGTCAAGGCCGAACGTCAAGGTCACTGTGACCCCCAAAATCATGAGATTTATAAAAATCATGATTTTTTTTGTGTCCATTGATACATTGAGGGAAGACGATGTGTCCTGTACCAAAATTTAGGTCAAGGTCAAAGATCAATGTCACTGTGACCCCAAAATCAGGAATTCATTACAAGTCACATTTTCGTATGCCTGTCGAAGACGAGGTCATGCAATGCGATGTTGCGTTCTATCGATTCATCCATTAACATTTGTTGTCCATGCGATAACTCTAGTTTCAAGGTATGGATTGGTACCAAACTTTGAGTATACCTTACTCGCATGGCAAAGAGGAGCCATACATCAATCGATCAAAGGTCAAGGTCACAGTCACCCAAAAATGAATCAAGTATAAGATGTGATATATGTTACATTCTCAGAAGCACAAAATTGTAGACCTTTCTCTGGTGTGCTAGCTACCAATTGGAATCAAGCTAGGCTATTAAACAAACTTGAAATTTGGACCAATATAATTCCAGATATACGGGCGTATATTGAAGCCCCTTGGGCTCTTGTTTTAGATTGTAAAAGTGCATGTTGAGTCAGGTTAGAGTTCTGTCTTATTAGCAATCGCTCTATCTATCCTTTTGCTTGTCTGTCCATCCTTTGGTGTTTCTCAGGAACAAAAGAATGAGGATGAATATTTCTTGCCTGGAAAATATTTAAATCATGTGAGGGTTAATCAATACCATGTCTTGGTTAATCAATAGTAAAATCAGTCCTAGTGTACACAGAATGTTGGTGAGATTGAGAACAAGTAATGGAGGTTTTGTATCGCCTGGTGAATCGACCCAAGCTGGTTGAAACCACAGTGATATAATTATTTGATCTGGGCTGCATTTTCATGGAGTTATGTACACATTGCGACAGAAAAATATAAATTTTAGTCACAGATTTATGGATTTAACGTGGGATAGCTGCCCTAGGTGGCAGATGACATGTAAACATTTAGTTAAGCCGACATTTATGGAAGTGCTAAAACTAGATAGACCAGGGCTGGTTTACATAATGCTCCAAGATGTTGGTGATATTGTATATCAACTCTATATGCACAGAGTATCATTGCATCAGATAGAGTCTGAAATCTGAACAGTTTGGACGAATGAGGGGGGATCTCACATGTGGAGAAAAATTACAGAATTAGTAGAAAACTCTGAATAAGTCAAAAAAAAGGGTAGGCCTAGCCTTTGCCTGAGGTTGGAGGGGTGGGGGGATTTCATTTGACTCCTGCATAATGTAAAATACTTATATTTTATTGAAAGTACACCGCATCTGATTCTTCATGTAGGCCTGCATTTTGACAGATAGAGAGACAAAGTCCATGTAGCTGGTAGTCTAGACTGTATTTCTCTATTAGGATAGAAAGATTTCTCTATTAGGATAGAAAGAAAGGGGAGGCAATGACCATCTGTGAAAACAATGTTATCACTGGCTGGAACCCGAGAATCTATAGCACATGTTTGTCTGTTTTCAAGTCAGGATTATTTGGGTATAATTCTCTATGGCCAGATAAAAATGGTGGAGTATACAATCTTGTCTATGTATACTGATATGTTGATCACCAAAACAGAATCTCTCTCATCACCAGGAACTACTGGCCTGTCTGGATATCTACTCTGGTATTACACATGGTAAATAGTCAAGGTCCAGAAGAATTCCAAATAATGGTACAGTGTTCACAGGTTAGAGCAATGCCACTCTCTTGGAACTACTTTTTCTTCCTTTACCAGACTGACAAAAACAAAGGCAGTTTAGACCAAGGAAATTGGAATTAAATAAAGAATTCCTTAAAGTTCATTGACAACTTCTGTTCTTCTTCCTTGAAAATCTTAGTCTGGACCTGGAATATTTAGCATCAGGTTAGGGAGATCCCGCTATTGAAAATGGAGATAAAAAAGGTCATTTTTGCTCAATATTAAATCAGTTTACATAATGAATTCAGCAAAATCCCCTTGAGGCACACACAGACATATATCCCCATAAAATGGTAATATATAAATAAATTGTCATGTGTCTAATTTGCATAATAATAGACCCAATATTTGCCATGCTATTAAAAACCACATTGACTGGTTCTTCAAATTGCAAATACAGTTTATGTCATGGAACAATAGATAGATTAATGCGCCTGAAGTTTTGGAGCATTGGTTAAGAAAGAAACAAATGTTATTGAGCAAAAACGACTTCTTTTACTTCCGTTTTCAATAGCGGGGATCTCCCTAAACTGATGGTAAATATTCCAGGTTCAGACTAAGATTTTCAAAAAGAAGAACAGAAATTGTCAAGGAACTTTAAGGAATTCTTTATTTTATTCCAATTTCCTTGGTCTAAAATGCCTTTGTTTTCTGTCAGTCTGGGACAGGAAGATAAAGTAGTTCCAAGAAGTCCTATATTTTATTCCTTTTTATTATGATCATGATGATTCATTCATATAATGAGTGGAAGTCTAAATTGCAGAGTATTGTATCTTGAATTGTCACTTCTTTTTGTGAAATTGATTGGGGTTGGTTGTTTTTTCAGAAGTCTGATTTCTGAGGTAAATTTAGTCTCGAGAGATTCCAATAGTTTAGGTTAATTGCTCCCTGTACAGATACATAGAGATGTACTAGCTGTGTCCAAAAACTCGACTTAGTCGTGGCCATTCAGCGTTGAAGTTTGCCATTCTGCCCGAGTCTCCACAGCAGGGCTGTATTGTGTTTTCATGCCGGCAGACAAATTAGATCCCCAGTCTATATTGGCTTTTAACACCCGCTTTGTATCTTGAAAAAAAGGGCACTACCGATGGAACTATTTGGGCTATTGTATGTCGCGTTATTACATTGAGATTGGGCAAATTACATTGGCTCAACTCTGAACATTGTGTTGTTGTCGCTGTATCACACAAGGAAATGAGGGTTTAGAAGAGGGTCTAGCATGGTGCTGTGACAGACAGCTTCATTCACTGAGCTGCGCCCTTAATTGCGTTAGTTTATTAATTAGCGGACTAAATAGGATAATTTCCTCCCAAACAGGGAAATGTGAGCATTCATAACAACCTGTGAATATTCTTTTCATCTCTGTGGTATTATAACTTTGGTGTTTGCTTGAGGAGCGTTACTAATCTTGAACTTTCATTAACTTTTCATATCTTTTCAACCAACGCAATAATATTAAATCAGTATTTTGATTCATGGTTTTGTGCTGATATTACATGCATTCATTGATGAGGTCCACAAATTATTCCAGTCTCTCATCTCTGCTTTCTGCCTGCCTTGGTGCAATAAAAATGAAGAATCTTTTTAGATTTTGAAAATCAGATCTTCAAAGCACAATTAATGCTGGAATGCACATTTAATATCACACGTTCCAAGATATATGTACGTTTTGCTAGATGAAGTTTTAATGATCGCCGTTGTATCTCTCGATACTACCGACACAGTCCAAGTCACCCTTTGGTCTTAAGCTTTTATCAGTTTTTATTAAGGGGTTGTCTCCAATTTTTTACCCCTCTCCCATTTTGGCCTCGGGGTATTGTCGTCGCCATGTATGTCCGTCCATACATCCATGCTTCTGTCCGTCCGTTACCGTATTTTAGGCAAAACTGCTCGAGATACAGTGACTAAATTTTGGAAACTTATTTATCTAGGTATAAGTCAGACGCCTATCGAAAATGGCTCCGCTCAGACCATATTTTACAGAGTTATGCCCCTTTACAGTTTATTAATTTCTTATTTTGTGATATGTGCTTGAATGTAATCAACTATATCTGCAGAACTGTGTTTGATACAGCTATTACATTTTGGAAACTTATTTATATAGTTGTATTCTAGAAGTCAACAGAAAATTGGTCGTCTCAGCGCTTATTTTACGGAGTTACACCCCTTTCAGGTGCAATAGTATCTGATTTTGTGATACACGCTTGAATGTAACCTGATCTATCTAATTAAATGTGTTTGTACAGCTAGCAAATTATGATGAAACATTTTTATCTATTTGTATTCTAAATGCCTACAAAAAAATTAGTTGTCTTGGCCCATATTTTAAGGAGTTATACCCCTTTTTGGATCTAATAATCTCTGATTTTGTGATATTTTGTTGAGTGTACAAGTTATATCTGCAGATCTGTGTTCGGTACATCTACTAAATTTTGGAAACTTATTTATCTAGTTGTATTCTACAAGCGTACAAAAATACTCATATCGTCTCAGCTCGTAGTTTATGGAGTTATGCCCATTTCCGATGTAATAATCTA
Organism: Hanleya hanleyi; assembly: GCA_036873755.1. Classification (NCBI taxonomy): domain Eukaryota; kingdom Metazoa; phylum Mollusca; class Polyplacophora; order Lepidopleurida; family Hanleyidae; genus Hanleya; species Hanleya hanleyi. The sequence goes on along the minus strand of JAVTVY010021520.1, from coordinate 71,792 downwards.
TGATATGGTTGAATGTATCAACCTGTTATCTGAAGACTCGGCCTTTATTTTACAGAGTTATGCCCCTTTTGTGATATTTGCTTGAATGTAGCTGTTAAATCTGCAGAATAATGATATGCTGTAAAAAGGACAATTCTGAATTATTAGTAAATATACCCCAGGCCAGATCCAGGCTGTTTTTGAGCTCGGGGTGCCTAAAAAAAAAAAAATCCCCTCTCTGAACAGGCTGAAACCAATACTAATGCAAGTACTGTTGCCAAATATTAAGTTATCAGGCTGTCTTTAGATCATTTAATAATCCATGGGCTTCGACAGTTCCACATCATGGCCTATTTCATTATAACTTATCACACTCTTCGCCATGTATGGGTGCCCAAACTATAAAAGTCTAGATCAGGCCCTGTAGCCATAATATATGTTGCACATTCTCAGCATATTTCTCAATTGCTCGGGGAAGCCAAGGGGTTTTGTGTGTCTCGCTCTCCTGTTTTATTTTCAATGCCTGGCAGAACAGGATTCACAGTACCGGTATCACATGTATTTATCTTTTGGAGATTTCCATGAATACATTAAAATATAGCTACATGTACATGTACCTGTGATTTCTCATTGTCTATATACATGTTCATTGTCATGATCATTTTTGCTGTCATTATTAACAACTGCTTCTCCATTTCAAGAAGTACATTGTGGCTTGCTTCTTAGCATGTTCAGTTCAAATAATTTTGAAAAATTTGGGCATTGGACACTTACAGCTTAATTCAATGGATTGTGATTAGTTAACATGAGAGATTGTGATTACTTATACAAGGGATCATGATTACTTAATACAAGGGATTCTGATTACTTGATAAATGATTGTGATTACTTGGTACATGTAGATGTATAAGGGATTGTGATTACCTGGATGATACAAGGAATTGAGATTACTTGATACATGGGATTGTGATTACTTAATATAATGGATTGTGATTACTTGATACAAGGAATTGTGATTACTTAATATAAGGGATTGTGATTACTTGATACAAGGGATTGTGATTACTTGATACATGGGATTGTGATTACTTAATATAAGGGATTGTGATTACTTGATACAAGGGATTGTGATTACATGATACAAGGGATTGTGATTACTTGATACAAGGGATTGTGATTACTTAATATAAGGGATTGTGATCACTTGATACAAGGGATTGTGATTACTCAATACAAGGGATTGTGATTACATGATACAAGGGATTGATTACTTGATACAAGGGATTTTGATTACTTGATACAATGATTATGATTACTGGATACAAGGGATTGTGATTACTTGATACAAGGGATTGTGATTACATGATACAAGGGATTGATTACTTGATACAATGATTATGATTACTTGATACAAGGGATTGTGATTACTTGATACAATGGATTGTGATTACATGATACAAGGGATTGATTACTTGATACAAGGGATTGTGATTACTTGATACAAGGGATTGTTTACTTGATACAAGGGATTTTGATTACTTAATACATGGGATTGTGATTACATGATACAAGGGATTGGTTACTTGATACCCGGGATTATGATTACTTGATATTATGATTACTTGATACAGGGGATTGTGATTACTTGATACAAGGGATTGTGATTACATGATACAAGGGATTGATTACTTGATACAAGGGATTGATTACTTGATACAATGATTATGATTACTTGATACAGGGATTGTGATTTACTTGATACAAGGGATTGTGATTACTTGATACAAGGGATTTTAATTACTTAATACAAGGGATTGTGATTACTTGATACAAAGGATTGATTACATGATACAAGGGGTTGTGATTACTTACAGATTATTCATGGACTGCTTGTATTTGGAATGGATAACCTACATTCCTATGGCAACTGTTAAAGAGTCACTTTTACATTGTCTCAGTGATTGTGTGTATGAAATGATTACCTGTACAAGATCTGTATTTGGAAAGCAAGTAAACTTATTACCAAGACATCAATTGTCATTGTTAACATCTAGTTTAGAGATCAAGTCAGCTTTAAAGTTTTACATGTATATCCAAGTTTCTACCCAAGAATCTTCAGCTATGATGTCAGACAAGGGCTGAAGTCTGGTTAATTACATGTAATTGTAAGTCTAAACCTAGCAGATACAGAACAGATACTACACCCCCTCTGTACTTGAGGGTGGTACAAATGCTTTTACTGTGTCCAGGACTTCAGACTAACATAGAACTCTCTCCAGTAGAAAACAAACATGTTTAGGGCAGGGTCTGTAGTAAAAATAAAGACTCTGTGTCATTCTGTGATCTGTACAAGTGACAGCTTTAGACAGCTGTTTGCCTACATTCCCCATCTTTTCCCCAAGCTGGTCTATCTGTGACAAAGTGAAACTTGATACACATATGGTACTGTTTGACTCTGACTGGCCCCAGTACTGGGCCATACATGTAGACAGACCAGGACACCGTGCTCCCCCATCAGTGAGCTCAGGGGGTTAGACTCACTGACAGATCAGGGACATAACAGTCTCCTATCAACCAGAACCTTCCTCTCCACTCTAGCATACTAAATAAAATACCCTTTGACCAAAATTCCTCAAACTCCTGTCTCTGATCTGGCTTTTATATCCCTCATTACCAATTAGTGAAATTCCTCGTGGTTGAAATGAAGCTGATCACTTGCATATCTGTTCGCCAGGTGTTGCATGGTGTTGACTCAAGTAATATGGGATTTGTTAATAAAATTTAAATACATCAAATCGAAGTCTATACCTTAATTAGTACGTGCTTCCTATGACCCTTCACACCAGATGACAGATAATTTCGGAGAGATTGTCTGCCGAGGGTCAGAGTTCTCTCCCATACAAAAAACGGGAAATGGGAGCGACCACGGGGTCGCAGTACCTCATCCCTGTAAAAAATATTTTTTTAAATATATTCGGCTGTTCTACAACACCTAACTCTCATATATTTATTAATGAATATTTTTTCTTCATTAACAAGATCCGTTTTGTTCTTCGTCTGTTACAGTATCAACAACTTTACTTTCGTTTCATTTGCTTGAACAAAACCACAACTGACCCAGTTTCCGTTTGAAATGAGCTAGAAGTTAAAAGTAGTAAAACATGAAGAAAGACCGTGACCCACCCAGACAATCCGTCAGAAATTATCCACTGTCTGGCTGACAGGTCATAGAAGCTCTGACTATTCCTTAATATCTAATATTTGTATATGTCTGAATTATTTGGTTGAAGATCATTAATGCCAGAATAAGTGTCTAATAAGTGTAATCAACATCTAACCATACCCAAATTATTGCTCGAATTTTGATCAGTCTACCTAAGCAATTTAACCCTCCTTTACATTGAAGAGAATTTCTGGGAAACCTTGATTTTGAACATTGTGTCGATTTCTCCTAAATAAATTTGATCACTCCATACAGTAAATATTGTATTACTCATAATTCCATTAACCCATTAACATTGAACCACCCCAGAAACCATTAGACAATTATGTCCTAACCCATATATTGTGTCATTCATAATATTGAGTCCTGTTGACTGAGGAAGGTCAATCAAGTGATAATTTGTTCAGCTGATCTGACTGCGGATTAAATCTCCAGATGGTCCTGGATAACTGCACAGCTTGTGGATTTATCCAACATAACCTTGGATAAGCTGGAATATCTTGGATAAGTCAGGAACCAGTGTCCCATTATCACCAGGCTGTCTTCAAGTGGTCAGTGGTCATGAGTCCGTGATTTACTGACCCATCTGCTATCCCTAGTCCATACTATAATATGTACTGAGTACCCCATAAAGGGAGCTAGACTGCCCAGGGATTGCTTGGATTGTTATCAGGCTCATCATTGAGCCAAGTCTGATAGTGTTTTATAGGTCCATCACTGATAGATCTCCAAGACCAGATTATCTTGAGGGATATCATGAATTAGTCTGTAATTGAGATTATACACTGGGATTATTTATCTCTGCTGGACCATAATGTTATTGATCCACTTGTAGATGACCTGAGAGCTAATCCAATCAACTATTAGTACCTGTCTGCTATAATATGGCTGCTGATCTAATGGTTTACAATGATGTCTTAATTCTTGAATACATTTGTCCGTCATCATAATGCTGAAGTTGGGGGACAAAATATTTGCTGCGCTATAGGGGAGTCTCACTGTAATGAGTCTTATAGTAGCACCATATGTATTATAGAGATACACTGGGTGACATCAGTTTTGGAAAGTGTGGAATCCAGCAATGTTGCCGAATTTGGAAACATGGCTATTTGAATCCCAAAGCATGGGCGACATAGAACAAAACGCTAAGAGGAAAAAGCGATCGCATTTTAGGTGAAATAAAGTAAAGTTGTCAAATTTGTAAACATTTTTTTTGAATGTTCACGAATTTGACAACATTTCGGAATTTAGCGACTCTACCTTGGTGGCCAGTTATCTGAAAGAGTAACCAGTCTTGAATCACATGGATCATGCACAATACATGTATTTAAAACGGTTAATAGGAAGAAAAAGAAATAAGAACTACCACCCAATGTTTTCCAAGTTTGTTACAAGAAAAATATTTTAGTTTTCTGATCAAAATTCACTGGACTTTTTAAAATTTAGGGCTTTCATTGGGCATCCTTAATAGTTTTATGTTACGTATTCACTGTCAGCAATATCATGTAAATACCCCTTTCTATCTGCTGACCCAAGTGTCCGAGACAGTCACAATGTTCGGTTTACGCCCCACAAAGATTTATTTAAGAATGATCCCCAGGATATCCATAATTAGAAACATAATATGATCTACATCATTGAGAAAGGTACATCTCAGTCAATTGGTCATTACTCTGGTTAGATATGTATATAGTACAGATTGACTGGGAGGATATGCTGATAGAGATTGGTAGACGATAACGGTCAGCACCAGTTAGCTCTGATGGTTATGGGTTATGCCCTCCCTATTGGAGCCCAGAAGTACTGTACCTACCATCAGGGGTTTAGCCAGAATCAGGAAACAGGGCGTCTCACCCAGTTACTATCACAGGACAACTAGGCCGGGGTCCAGGGGCCGCCTATGCCCCGGAAGCCCCAGGGATCTAGATGCTCTGAGACGCATTCTAGGGCAATTCTGGCCATGTAGAGAGCACATCTCTGAGCCTCTTTCTACATACTTTCAGATCATTTTATGCAGTATAAAAATGGAACAAAATCTAAATTTTCAAGGAAAGCTTTTGGTCACTCTTCTCAAAATTGCCAATGCAATGAAGAATAATATTGGAGAGAGTGATCACTCTTTTATCACTCACGCAAACCAGAATCCAGTGATTTTTTAATTTTAAATTATACTTAACTGTAGGGTTAATAACTTAATTTGTTCAGTTTTCATTATTTTTTAGTTTGGTCTGTTAATTTGTTTTCAAACATATACCTTCTATATCAATGTTTTTTCTTCATTTATTATGCCCCCCCCCCCCCCTCTAACTAGAGGGGGGGCATATGCGATCGCTTTGTCCGTCCGTCTGTCCGTCCGAATTTCTTGTCCGGGCAATATCTCGGTTAATATTTGATGGACAGGATCGAAACTTGCATGGAATGTGGCGAGTGGCTCGTAGTTGTGCAGCGTGGAGTTTTTTCCGAGTTCCGGTATAATTTTCAAGAGTTATGGCCCTTTTTCTGAAATCTCTGTGAATGGGACTTGTCCGGGCTGGATCTTGGTTAATATTGTATGGACAAGTATGAAATTTGCATGATATGTGGTCAATGACCCACAGTTGTGCAGCGTAAAGTTTCTCCACGTTTCGCTTATATTTTCAAGAGTTATGGCCCTTTGTTCCTGAATTCTCCGTGAATTGGGACTTGTCCGGGCTGGATCTCGGTTAATATTGTATGGACAATTATGAAATTTGCAGGATGTGTGGTCAGTGCCCTGTAGTTGTGCAGCGTGAATTTTCTCCGCGTTTCGCATATATTTTCAAGAGTTATGGCCCTTTTTTCTTCAAATCTTTGTGAATTGGAACTTGTCCGGGCTGGATCTCGGTGAATATTGTATGAACAATTATGAAATTTGCAGGATATGTGATTAGTGCCCTGTAGTTGTGCAGCGTGAAGTTTCTTCGCGTTTCGCATATATTTTCAAGAGTTATGGCCCTTTTTTCTTCAAATCTTTGTGAATTGGAACTTGTCCGGGCTGGATCTCGGTGAATATTGTATGAACAATTATGAAATTTGCAGGATATGTGATCAGTGCCCTGTAGTTGTGCAGCGTGAAGTTTCTCCACATTTCGCCTATATTTTCAAGAGTTATGGCCCTTTTTTCTTCAAATCTTTGTGAATTGGGATTTGTAGGGCTGGATCTCGGTTAATATTGTATGAACAAGTATGAAATACGCATGATATGTGGTCAGTGAAGTTTCTCTGTTTTCGGTTATATTTTCAAGAGTTATGGCCCTTTGTTTAAACCTAAGTGAATGGGATATATTTATTTGTCCAAGCTGGATCTCAGTCCATAACTGATTTGAACCAGAAAAATGGCTATATTATATGTTATTCTACATTCCAAAGCAGACAACATAGGTCCTAAAGTATGAAATTGCCCCAAAAACAGTGAATTGGGTACAAAATTCACTGATCGCTTCATAATTTCACCACAATATACTCCCAAGGAATGTAGGTCTCATAACCAGGTCACATTTTTGGATTTGGCGAAAGCCCTGGCGACCATCTTGCATCGAAGCATCGTATTATCACTTGTTGCTTGATATTTGGAATATGTATTATGTGAGGCATGGCAAAAAAGTGACTGAAACAGAATTTTTATAGTTATCCAAATTAGGCCTCCACCAACCAATAAAGAACAGAACAATGGCGGGGCAGTGTCGGATTAAAGTGGAAGGGGGGGCATACAATTGAGCAATCTCTGATTGCTTTCTTCCTGTGTTTTATTTTATATAGCCGCTAAATAAGTTATGTAAGAACTACAATGAAATAGGGCCTTGAAAAAGAAACGTCGTTGTTGCGTTTTGGTGAAAACAATAACCTGAAATTTTTTGCCTCGTCACTCCGAGGCCTTAGCCGACCTACTTGATGATACACTGTGCATTGTATTTATCGGCATCATTGAGATGCAGGAAAAATGTTGGTCCACGCTTGCGATAACTTTATCAGCTATATTATTTTGCGTTTTTTTGCAACAGAGAACTTGTGACGGTGTTCGCCAGTTTCTCTTTCACTAAGGAGGCCGCGGGTCACACATTGCATTTGCCGGTCAGCTGGCGGTTAGTTCATCGTCATCCCTCGAATCCTCGCGGTCAGAATCCGACGTACAGGACTCTACGTTTTCCTTGCTGAAGAAATCTATCCATAATAGGCCTTGTTAGTTCGTTTTGACATCTTGCCGCTTTGAAATTCTCTCGCGGAGTAAAACCAATCTCCGCGCAGATAGACTGATTTGTTTAGGGAATGATATCGTAGTACCCTTGTGCAGAGAGCTGAGAGACCACATTCTCAGTGGCTAATTATGCTGTAAACTGCATACGGTAGTGGGTTGGAAAATCCACGCGCGCGTGTCAGATGATTTGAGAAAACCTTTAGGAACGGGGTTGCCCTCGTTTTCAAGCTCATGCCTTCGATTTCTTCGACTCGATGGGATTTCCACGTGGTCGACGTCCAACAATCCATAACAACTACAACAGCCACGTTTGGGTTTGTTTTTCCACGGGTTTTTGTTTGATTATTTTGTCCTTGGAAAGCACACCGTCCCGGGGATATGCATTAAACATTACAAATAAAGAATAGCCGTCCCATTTTTGAACTGGCTGTCTCAATGTCACACACTGAGGTTGGCCGTCTCAAAGACGGCGAGACGCATTGCTGGCTAAACCTATGCCTACCATCAGGCTCCCAATAACTTCTCTTCCTCTCAAAGATTTCCTCCGCTGCTCAATGTACATTGTACTATGTGGACTTGGTGTAAGTCAACGTTTTGCTATATGGACTTGGTGTAAGTCAACGTTTTGCTAGAATTTGTTGAGATTCAAGAGACACAAATAAAAAAAGCCTTTCGACTGGAACATTGTCTCAGTCAAACATTTTGGACCTCCTTTAAAATGTTAAAAATAGTTTGCATATTCAAAATATAGTTAAAGATTTAATTACATGTAGATTCTAGAATGTAATATTGTTACTTGAGTTGATTCAATTGATTGATCCAGAAACAAAACAGTCTCTCTGATTGGTGGAATCAGTACAATACCAGGAGAACATCTGATTGTGCATGCATACGATGTAGATTGTGTTAACCTCAATCAGTGCTGTCCACCCAGACTGTCCATGCTCCCTGTAATGAAGGGCCAAGGTCTGATAGACTGGTCAGATCACCCAACCTCATTATGATAGGGTCCACACTACAGGGCAGACTGACCAGTGTATAATAACATCAACAATTCCTGGTCCCTAATGTGACTATCTAACTTTCATGTACATAGTCCAGATTACCCAACAGGCTCTGGTTATAATACTGCATGCTGTACAGTAGTTGACTTCACTCCTACACCAACAGATAACAGTTAAGCAAGAATTGAGTCAGAGGAAGCTGCATGGAGACTGGAAGTGGAAGAGTCCATATAGGCTCCAAGGTTTCACATGCAGAATATTACTTGATGTGAAGGGAAACTGTGGCCAGTGGTGGTGAACAAGGATTGTAACCATTTTTTGCATATCCATTTTGAGATTTTATACTTTCCCCGAGAAATGCACATGCCCCTACCAGGGATTCCGCCAGAAAAAAAAATCTGGGTCCGCAAATACGAGGGAGCGAAGCGACGAAGGGGGGAGAGTCCGAGAGGGGGGTTTCCCCCCTCGCTGCGGCAGAAGATTTTTGATAATTGCCGTTTAAATTGATGGCCTGAGAGAGCGTCTAGAGATGGATATTATAATAAAGATTAACAGCAGGAACGTCTGTTTGAAGTCTATTTACACTCTTTGCTACGTATGTATTACCGCGATAATTTGAACTTGGAAGCAGAAATCTTCCGGGACGATCGCTAACCGAGTCGATACGCGGACGTGGTGGAGAGCACATTTTTGATAGTGAGAGCGGTCCAGAAAAAAATTCAGCGAAGTCGACACGATTATTTCAGTTGCTCACTATCACAAAAATGAAAACACTTGTCATCAAGCTATATATTTTTGAAAAGAGAATCTCTTCAGCTATTCCGGAACGTTTAGATTGTCAGAATCGAACCAGTATTACGCGAGCTATGATCAAATAACCGGCCGAGTTTCCGTTTCTTCAGTCGAATTCAAAACATTTCAGTCGAATACCCCGACCTGAAAAACATCATGGCAAACAAAATTATGCCCTCAGATGATCTAATAATATACCCGAATGGTGACAGTTGTTAACTTGACCTTCCAGAGCTTCTACTTTCATTTCCGTGGCCTGCGCTGGAAGAGCACTAAACACAAGAAATCTGGTTGGATGGACAGACTGTAGTCGCCGACTTTTAGCTGAAAATGGAGTGCTATCATACCTCGGGAAGCGGGAAATTTTCCACGTGCTTCAGAGAACCGTCAGGTCATTGTCCTAATTCCGGCAATTGCCGTCTTTTCAAATGTGAATTTCCAAAAGTGTTTTCATTGATATTCACGAAGGGAAGTCTTGGAGGGATATAAAGTAACAATTTAAACCTTCAGCTACCATTTTACTTCTTAACAAGCAGACCAAAAGGGGAATTTTTATTTTATTCAGTGGGGGGAATGGGTCCGTTGACGGACCCAAATAGACCCTAGCGGAATCCCTGCCTACAGACCCTTTTGTGACCCACTTCAGGCTAAAAAAAAATAATTAATAAAACGAGGGTCTTATCGAGAACAAAAGATTTCTTTTGGCGTAATACAGTCTGATTTAATATGCAGATCATTTTTGCATGGTAACATCATCTACATGTAGTTTGGTGCACAGAGTAATTATTTCTCTCCAATACTGCATAGAAAACACTGGCTGTTGATGTTATTAGTCAAAGATTATACTAAACGAAGGAGAGCGGGCTCAGGATCCCATGGCTAAACAGGAAGTTGTATGTACCATTGGCTCTTGTCAAATGGTATGGTTGAATGTCACAATCAAGGTTATTTCACTCATATGGTGACAGCCAGTTTGGTTGGTGGAGGGAGCCGGAGAGAACCACCGCCTGTCTGCAAGTAACTGGCAAACTTTCACTCAAGCACCAGTTGGGCTCGAACTCGGTTACCAGCAAAGCACCTTATCTAGTTGAATAGTTGAGCATCTTACTTATTCATTCTTCCACAGCATATATGAATGCATTTTTCATCTTTCACACATAGACAATTTCATCCTACTACATGTACATGTTACGCTGATAAACAGCTTGTATCACTGACGTCCCTACTCTCCTTGTTCCCCCCGCTGATTCACATCGCATATTTCGCGCCTCTTGACCGTAAGGGGACGCTCTGCACAGGCCAACCATCAATGACCAATGAATATCACTCTTGCGGAAGAATCTTGGCAATATGAGTTGTCTCCCTTTTCAAACGTTCATATGTCGTTAACGGCAAAACTAACAATAAACGGACGGCAAAACAGCTCTAATTACGTTAATTTCTGAGTTAAGAGTGAACAGATTTTTTGGATAACTTCCTCCATTGTTTAGTAAGGTTCGTCAACTGATTGCAAACATTTGTTCACTGATACCTTCAAATAATTAACAAATAAATCCCTGTAAATGTTGTTAATATCCCACTGATAAGACCACGCTTTATTGTCATGAGTATATAAGGAGATCAAGCTGCCTAGAATGATAACGTAAAAACACCGTTCAATTGTTTCAGATTTTGAATTGAATGTTGACTGTAATAAAGGCGGGGAAAAGTTCCTTTGAGAGATGCGGTAAGAGGGCGTGTCACTGTCAAAATATTGGCATGGCTTCCACATTACGTGCGAGTCGTGATCTCACTATCATGAAGGCATGACGTAATTTCGATCACGTGAGGTACCGGTACTTAGCCAATCGTGGTTAGTATGAGGAATCTGGTTATCTCCGAGCTATTACGGCATGGCGATTGGGTAACCAGATAAAGCGCCCCCTTAGGGCCAAGAGGCGCGAACTTGGCAATGTGAATCAGCGGGGGGAACAAGGAGAGTAGGGACGTCAGTGATACAAGCTGAATAGTATGAGCGTAACTACATGTATGACTACAACAAAGTTGACTCTTCTGCTCAGGGGTGTTGGTGTGTCTGAAGTTGGAGACCCCTCTGCCTGAGAATGATAAAGTTTCCATCTGCATTTTCAACTTCTGTAATATCTATTCATCTGCGTGATTATTTTTTGTGGGGTTGAAGAAAATTTGAATAATGTTTAAAATTTGAACTTTAGTTTCAAGTTTATAAATGTGGAACATTTACTATTAATCATGGTATACACAGGGGTTATTTTAGACACTTTTCCTTTATATAACTCAATTTCAAAAAGATGAAAAACTCAATTATTCGGCGCGCCTACGGCGCGCAAAATACACAACAAAACTCAATTTTTTCGGGTTTTTCATCGCATGCAGTCTGGAAACTCAATTTTTTTATCTTTTTAGTAGGACACTTACAATAAATAAATTCGCGACAATTTTTCATCGTGAATGAACATGTCAGTAATGTTATGAAGCTCATCAAGCAAAGTTGCGTGTCATACATAGCTGCATACAAGTTTGTTTGCTATCCAACTGAGATTGGCCGATTATATTTTGGCTAAAGATGTTAAGTAGAAATACTTCCCTCAGAGATAGCTTCATTTATTTAAAAAATGAGCGCGAATAAAACAAGAGAGTTTTAAAATCCAAGTTATCTCGGGAAGTTCTATTTGGTCGATTATTTTGGGGGTGGGGGAGAGTACTTTAGCTCTGGATTGTGATAGGCCAAAAGTGAAAATATTTTCCCTGCAAATAGCTTACTTTAGTTTAAAAAATCTATACTTATAGTCAAGAAATAAAAATTGTCCCATGTCCATTTCCATGAGTTAACCAATCCTTGACAAAGTTGGTGGTTGAGTATTGTAAGTGTCTGGGTATTTGTAAGTGACAGGAAAGAAATGAAGAAATAAATGGCAATAAAAATGTTAATAAGAGACGTAAAAAATAAAACAACGGTGGTTGTGAAGTTTTGTGGATTTCACGAAAAAAATCCAATGCTGCTTGGTAAACGCAGATAAATGGCCAAAAATTGCAAATTAAACTCAATATGCACCCTATTTTGTAGTATGTGGTGTGGGACTTGTTTACAAAACATACTGGGGTTTCAGAAATTTCCATCGGGCAGAAACAAAATTATTCATAAAAACGTATATTTTGTATGTTATAGCATATGCCCCCGCATGTAGATCCCCAGTTGCGCAGGAGAGAGTGTGGATCTTTTTGTTTTTACACCAATCTGCATTGCTCACTTTGTGTATTTATTCCCAAATGGTACATCAGCTGTATTTTGGGGAATGTCTGTTTTGTTCGTTTCTTGTTTCTGGGGAAACGTCTTTCAACGTCACACGCATCCAAGTGAAATGTTGACTGAGAGAGAAAATGCTTGCCCGTTGTCTTGGTTCCGAACTTAACCGAAAAACCCGGAGATTGACGGACAGCGTGTTTCGGAGACCAGACTCATAAGCCACAGCAGTATGACAGCAGTGGTTCCCGAGTGGACAAAAAAGAGGGGACGTAACTTTGAAATATCAAAATGGCGGACTAGTTCGATCGTCGAAAACGTCGCCAACAATTTGCTTTGAAATGAGAAACGTTCAGGACAATGTCTTTATCGGACTTATACGACTGAAATGAGAACAGTTCAAGACCAGACGTCCTTATCGGAGCTATACGATTGAATAATAAAGGTACACAAGTTATCTGTCTGCACATCAGTTACAAATCCTGTGTGCTTATCTCGACTCGAGTGGCGTGGCTGGTCACACGGTTTTTTTTTCTTTCTCGCGGGGGTTTTGGGGGAGGGGGACGGGATAACAGACGACGAAACTCAGTTTAGATTTCTCAGAAACTCAATTTATTTCGTAGAAACTCAATTTTTCGCACGCCTTCGGCGCGTAAATTCTCAAAATTTTAGAAAACTCAATTTTCGGCAATAAAACTCAATTTACAAAATTTTGCAAAACTCAATTTGTAATTGTTTTTCATCGTGGTTACCACGATGAAAAAAGTGTCTAGAAAAACCCCTGTATACAAAGAAGAGATTGTACCCACATGATACAGGAGATTATTTTTGGTCTTCTCTTCTTTTTCCAGTTATAATAATTGAGTTTTTGCTGTCTTTGTAATGTATTATTGATATATGGGAACGATACCTCGAACATACAAGTACTGTGTTGTCGAGATTTTGTAGAAAACAAAAGCTGTGCAGCCGGAAGCATTTGACTGCTGTTTTAGCTGTGTTTCATTTGCCGCCTGTCTTCTTCCACCGGTTGTTCTGATATTGCTATCCAAACACAACACGTGGAACTATTGACGACCATCTTCCATCTCCGGTTATTGATTGGTTGTGGTTTTTTCTCTCCCGATGAATTGGAAGAACCAGAAGAAGCAACAGTATTGGTAGCATAGAAAGGTGGCGCTACTTGATCCAGCACTAACAGTTATTGAGTGAAGCTGGGACCCACACAATGGGATGTTATAATTGACTGTCATGGTCTTTCAGGCAGATCTCGTCTTCTCTGTCTACACCGTGATTATCAAACGCCTTCCTCAAATTGCCAGGTACAGAACTTTGTACATGTTTGTAGATTGGATTTGACAGTGAGAGAAAAAAACCCAAACTAATCACGGCTACATGTGGGCTTCTTCTTTCTTTGTGTCAACTTTAATACGATGTACTAGTACAATTGTATCAGAGTATAACGATGTTTGAGGCTGTGTAATCATATACATGTACCAGAATGTATAACCCTCTTTATAATGACCACATTTCCCCCATAATGAATTGGCTGTTATAATGAAAAGAGAATAAATGTAGTTAGGTACATTTGTTTCTGTAAACTTTGTGAAGTTATAATGAAGTTCTGTTGTAAGGAATGTCGTTATAATGAAGTTCTGTTGTAAGGAATGTCGTTATAATGAGGATTCACTGTATATCACATGAGTAGTGTGACTAACGTCACAGGACCTACAAAGTAGGGTGAGGAAGATGACTTGGGGGTCCAAGCGTGATGTTATAGGTCACCTAAGTAGGTCAAATTTTCATCAAAAGTAAATCAGCTCAGAACTTGCTGGTAACAGTTCCCTAATGCACCTTCATGCGAAAAATCAAGATTCTAATGTCAACGGTTCTCCTTGTTTTGCCGACAAAAGGTTTCGGATGAACTGAATGACTCACTCAATCATTACCGGACAATTTGCAAATGAGAGCCTACTTCGTAGGAATTTGAAGTTCTCAGATGCTGGTATATGAACTTGAAAGCATCATGTCATGTCAGATGTGGTTTCTTGGTCTCCAGCATTCTTGCTCCGGGGGATTGACCGGGGTGTCATTGTGCACACACTAGGTCATGGTAAGAATAGGGCCTTCCGCTTCTCAGACAGCTTGTCATATTTTTTTAGAGGCGACTAACTGGGGCGCCCGTGGGATTCCCAGGTATACAAGGAAATAGGACCCTACCCATGGAATCCCGGAGGAACCATTCATGTAGGACCCAAATATCATGATATCACTAATAGATTGTTAAAAGTGACATTAAATCATGTTAACTCATGAAATATTGCAGAAGGGACCAACTTGTCATACATGTGTGTGTCCAGGGGTTATTCTTGACAAAATTTTTTCATCTACTCAATTTCTGAATTCAATAAAACTCAATTTTTTTCGCGCGCCTTTGGCGCGCTAAATAATGCCTAAAACTCAATTTTTCCCGATTTTCATCGAATGAAGTATGAAAACTCAATTTTTCCCAATTTTCATCGAATGAAGTGCGAAAACTCAATTTTTAGTGCCTTTTCATCTTAGAAATAGGAAGAATTGATCATTCAGTAGTTTTAGTCCGAGCTTAATGCAGGTGTCAAGCGAACCACTCCCGGGGTTTGGTGGGACTAATGGAATTTACACATTACAAAATCTATTCATGGAGACACTTTACATTTCTTGACATTTGGCAGCTCTACATCATCCCGCCTACTTTCACTTTCAGGGACGTGCAAATGCCTGCGTCTGACTCTCCCCATTTACTGGAGTTTATTATTGATCATCAACTGTATGAATGTCTCCATGCATAGATCTTTATTCAGTTCTTTATTTTTCTAAGTTCAGTTTTTCAGCATTTTAAATCCCAATCCTTGACATTTCACCTGTACATTCACATCAACTCTGGAACGATATGTTCGCAACCGCAGCACCTCCATCAGTCTCAGACGAGTTCTTCTGTCTGTGGTATTCATGGCGGGAACTGTCGTCGATAAGGTAAACACCACATGACCACACCACATCCTGGTACCTGGAGTCGGAAATCGCCAACCCCAGTTTCCCCTCATAAAGAAATACAGGCGAGGGTTCCCCACATACACCGCACAGGCGTAGAATTTCACAAAATTTTGCGAGAATCCAGTTGGATTCTCAATGGCTTAGTTTGCGAGTATCCAGAGAATCCAAATTTGCGGACTTTGTATTCCCAGTGGCACAGTTTGTGAGAATCCAAATTTCTCGCACCCAGCATTTCTTGACCAGTTGCCACTTCCATCAGTGCTGGTCACTGTGCAACTAGATGTAAACTTCTCAATGGGAAATTAATTGAAATCACTTTATTTATATATTCTTAGGAGGGTGGTTAGCACACCTAAAATAGCACACCCTTAAATTAGTTCAGGCGAGTGATTGGTTATCTCCATTGATGAGCAGTATTCAACCTAAACATTTTTTGCTAAGTGGTAAGTATATATAGTCTGAATCTTATTTCTTTTGTATCTTTGTATTGCAAAAAAACAAAACAATTGGGATTGTCTGCATTGCAAAAAAAAAAATAAAAAAAATAAATAAAAAATAAAATCTGGCCACCTGCCTCATTTCCTGACTGCGTCATTTGGCGCCAGTCGGGAACCATTACAGAAAGTATTCGAGGCTCTCAAAAAATAATCTAGCAAAGGTTTCCGAGGGTTAGTTAGCGCATTACGTCATCAAAACATAGAAGAATCAAACGTTTGCGGTGCGTATAACAACAACAATGCACACATCGCTCTTCCGCCACGTGAGTGCAGTCTTTTCTTTCTTCTCGCGAGCTGTATTATCTTTGCATTTCGTTACAGAAACTCAATTTTATTGAAGGAAACTCAATTTTTCGCGCGCCTACGGCGCGCGAATGTCCGAAAAATAAAATACTCAATTTTTTCATGGAAAACTCAATTTCCAAAAAAACGTCAAAACTCAATTCTTATTTGTTTTTCATCGGGGTTACCCCGATGAAAAACTGTCAAGAAAAACCCCTGGTGTCATCAATAATTTGAATGCTTGTTCACAGGCTGACATTCAGTTTGCTCTTACAATATGAATCATGTAACATGAGCACAAAGCGATTGTAAACTTTGGGGAGCAACTCACCTCAGATTTCATATTCTCTTTAGAATACCGCATCTGACTTCAGTCTAATTAATGTGACTGTGGTCACTGATCCCCTCCTTTTCGCCCAATAATCCAAGCTTTCAAAAAAACTCAGCAGAGTTTATGTGAAAAATAATAATAAACTGCTTCAACATCACCTGCTCCAGAAAACTGAAAATGTAATATTAACTTGTGTGCTGAATGAGCATGTGCCATTCCTTGATGTTATCAGGTGATGAGATGAGATCACTGTTCTGCAGCTGAACACAAATATCTTAGTCCTCCTAGCACTTCCGGGAGCTGACAATAGTGGATGCAGATCACCTGCCCAGTCTGCTCTGAATAGACTCACTCCCAAATAACAAACTTGTATCAGGATTTGAAAAAAACATTATCAAAAGAACAGATGCTATTCCAGTTGTTTTTGTGTGTTGTCTTTTCTAGGCGAGCCTCACACAGACTCTGTTTATTGACCTGTGTAACATTCTGGGGGACAATCTGCTTGGTAGTTTAGTTTCCTGTATACTACCTGGTAATCTCAGGTCATTAGGTACTTTTATCCCAGATGGTATCCGGGTGGGATAATCAGGGTGTATTTTTTATCCATGAATCGGTAACACCCTTAAATATTAGTGTGATCTGGCCTCTATATAAGCAGGTGTAGGATATCTTTTCTAACAGCTGGATCTAACCTTTCAAAGAATCTGATCATCATGCAATTTAAGATCTGTAATAGCATCAATTTCCCGCAGACAGATATTGGACATTATCTCCAGCTGGAATCCCTTCACTAAGATGAACGTAAGCTGCTCAGCAATGCAGCAGTTTTGTTACCAGTAGTTGGGGGAAACGGGTTGCACGGCGTGTTCGCACGACCTGTGCCCATCGCGGTGCGATGGAGTGCCCAAGTACATCCATCCATCCATCCATGGCTCCTACATGGACGTATATGCAGATAGTTTGTAAGATTTCTATCTATCATTGATTTGATGGTATACAAGTTACCGACTAGAACAATTGATCTCCAATGATGGTGATGACCACTGTTGTTTTACTATTCATTGTCATTGTTTTAGCTTTACCGGTTAGCAGCTGTGCCGACTGAAAATCTCCAATCTTACACCTCTGCAAATAACGGGGAGTGGACAAATGGCAACAGACAAAATGGCAACAGACAAAATGGCAAATGGACAAAATTTGAATTTGAAAAATAAATTCTACTCCGACATGTTCATGTACTTCCACTCACCACCATAGCATGATCTATTATACAATTACCTCCCAGGACACTGTGGATGTAAAATATTCACTGGTCTTTATTATTCCCCAGTTATGGTTTAAGAAGCACCAATGACATGTTTATTGAAATCCTCTCATACATACAATGCTTGTTCTGATGGAACTCCAACAATGATGAGTAGATAGTCTAATATATGTACCCGGAGACTGCAACTGTATACCATGTACATTCTATTGTTCATTGATAAACAATTACTACCCCTCGCCATCCCCGGGAACCCCAGTAGATATTGTTGGTGGTTAACGTGCATGGTGACTGTATTGGAAAGGTCTATTGAATAATACCCCCTATACTTCATAAATGCATCAAGATATTTTAAAATAAATATTGTCATTTTTTTCCATTCACATTCGATCCAATTGCCATTTTGTCCATTGAGATTTTGTCCATTGTCAGTTTGTCATGTACCCGCAAATAACATAGGACTCTAACTATATGTGTACATCATAACACAGCACAGACAAGTGGTGCTAAATTGGTGCTGGAATGGTGCTAGCTCTATTGGAGAATAATATGATTTGACTTCAATTGAAGCTTTGCAGCAGAAGTTTTCAGCAGATATATGTTGAAAGCAAGTTTGTAAATGAAGTTAGAAACATGACAACTAAATGGTTGTTGCCTTATTCCCTGTTTGACAATGTATGGTTGTAAAAACTCTTGGCTGGATGTTTTTTTATGATGCCCCTAGACATTGTTAATGGTTAGCACATGTGCTGCACATTAATAATACTGTTGTAAAGTAAACAAATAAATTAGAGGATGCTAACGTTCCCATTTGACTGTTCAAATTGTGTTTATTTTTTCTTGCATTTTTGCAAGCACAGATCTTTCCTATTTCCCCAGACGATTTCCCCCTTGCTACTACATCTATTACCAATATTCTATAAATATGCAGTCAGATACCAAATTTCAGTTGGAACTAAAAAAGTGATTTGATTTTGGTGATGCTGACATTGTTTTGAGTAGTACATGTATATAGGCCTGGTTCAATCCAGACCAAGAATAGAGGACATTGTTTTGAGTAGTACATGTATATAGGCCTGGTTCAATCCAGACCAAGAATAGAGGACATTGTTTTGAGTAGTACATGTATATAGGCCTGGTTCAATCCAGACCAAGAATAGAGGACATTGTTTTGAGTAGTACATGTATATAGGCCTGGTTCAATCCAGACCAAGAATAGAGGACATTGTTTTGAGTAGTACATGTATATAGGCCTGGTTCAATCCAGACCAAGAATAGAGGACATTGTTTTGAGTAGTACATGTATATAGGCCTGGTTCAATCCAGACCAAGAATAAGAGGACATTGTTTTGAGTAGTACATGTATATAGGCCTGGTTCAATCCAGACCAAGAATAGAGGACATTGTTTTGAGTAGTACATGTATATAGGCCTGGTTCAATCCAGACCAAGAATAGAGGACATTGTTTTGAGTAGTACATGTATATAGGCCTGGTTCAATCCAGACCAAGAATAGAGGACATTGTTTTGAGTAGTACATGTATATAGGCCTGGTTCAATCCAGACCAAGAATAGAGGACATTGTTTTGAGTAGTACATGTATATAGGCCTGGTTCAATCCAGACCAAGAATAGAGGACATTGTTTTGAGTAGTACATGTATATAGGCCTGGTTCAATCCAGACCAAGAATAGAGGACATTGTTTTGAGTAGTACATGTATATAGGCCTGGTTCAATCCAGACCAAGAATAGAGGACATTGTTTTGAGTAGTACATGTATATAGGCCTGGTTCAATCCAGACCAAGAATAGAGGACATTGTTTTGAGTAGTATATGTATATAGGCCTGGTTCAATCCAGACCAAGAATAGAGGACATTGTTTTGAGTAGTACATGTATATAGGCCTGGTTCAATCCAGACCAAGAATAGAGGACATTGTTTTGAGTAGTACATGTATATAGGCCTGGTTCAATCCAGACCAAGAATAGACTCCCTGCAGGAGTAGACTCACATCATGTTTGTATTGTACACATTATGTTATTTTCCGAGGAGAGTGTCACATCATATTGCTGTTAATACCACGTGGCTGTGAACAGATTTTTACCAGCTGTCTCAGACTGACTGCAGAAGCCTACAAAATGACATGTCCATGTGTTTAGCCCTACCAGTGCATTTTAATGCTTGGCCTGTCATAACTGTTAAACAGATAATATGTGGTCCCGATTTATGCAAAAAGACTGTGTACTGCTCAAGGATGCCATTTATCCATCCTGGATACGTAGATACATGTAGTTCCATAGCGCTTTCACTTTGGGAGACCCAGGAAACAGGATGGATTGTTCATGATTTGAATGTCTGGAGACATACGACAACAATAGTCTGTATGGGTACAACGAAGCGTCTAAACTAGTTTTATAGAGGTCGGAAAAATGTAACCTTACATAGGGGTCGAAATGGGCCCTAACCACCAACAGGACATTTGTAAAAATTGTCCTGCATCGAATTAATATGTATGTAAATTATCTGAAAAACTACATGACATGATAATTTTATGCCAGACATGTCCTTCAAATAGATAGTAATTTTGAGCCTTGCTTACATGAAAGGTCAACATGAGATAAACACACAATAAGTGAGAGCCTTAATTGATTGTCATTGGCATCAGTTATGTAAGTTGACTCAAAATGTGACTGAGATATATTTGGTAAAGGACTCCAGTTGTTAATTGTTACACAACTGTTTGTCCACTAACAAAGAAACACATTATTGGCTGTTTGAATTGTTACACAACTGCTTCTCCACTAACAAAGAAACATTATTGGCTGTTTAAATTGTTACACAATTTATATACTGATGCCATTTAGAAAGTAGATAACATTTACTGAGAAAGTGTCATCCTAAAAATAATTGGATATAAATGTTACACAATTGTTTATCCACTAACAAAAAAAACACGTTATTATTGGCTGTTTGAAATGTGTTCATTTAAGTTGAAGTTAATTCATATGCTGTTCATTTGACGGATTAGTATATTTATGCATAGCCTATATCTAGAATATGAACACACCTACATATTGTCTTCAGTGAGGAATACATTAGCTACAATATACTAAGGTGTATAAAGAGAAACTATAACACATGCATACTGTATGTACATAAAATGGGAATAGTTATGATTTACACACTTTTCACTGGTGTTCTAAGTTGAAATCCACACTTCTTGGAAGTCCCATAAAGAAAAACACACCCTTTGCCCCCTATCTGCCAGAGATGGACTCCTCTAGATGCACATTCTGAGAACTGGTAACATCTCTGCCAATGTCAGACAGTCCATCTGATGGGGAGTTTGGATGCCTCAGTGTAAAAAGCCAGATGGCTGACTACAGAGCTGTTATTTGAGAATCTGTTATAGACTCCAGTGAGTGAAGAGTTTTCTTGAGGCTGTGTTGAGTTTGTACACTAGATCTACAGTATATTCCAGTATAGAGTGTATAGATGTACCTTAGGTCAGCTTGTGGAGAGATCAGACTTTTATACTGTACCAGTTTGGATCCCTTGGGCAGTACAGCCTGGCTCTCTGCCTCCTCTGTGCTCTATGTTCTACATTTATAGATTTCTCTACCCAGAAAGGAAAGTCAGATCTGTGTATGTGTGTGTTCTGAAAGAAGTTTGGAACTAATCTGGGAAACTGTGTTACCACAAAGACATGCAGTTTGGACGTGATGTGATCACGAAGAAGCTTTTATGACAAAGTCATCCTTCGTCTAAATTAGTTCTGGTAGAGTTTATGCTCTTCTCTTCGCAGTAGTACCCGCTCTAGTTAGAGCTTGGAGAATTCGCCTGCCTGGCCAAGTCACTATAATCTGGCTATTGATTTTATGGCCAGTGTTTCCTTGAATACCACCGATACCCTCTTCCATAGCTGTTTGAGAGGATTCTACTTGGAAGTTTTTCTTGGTATTACAGATTTGTTGGTGCATTGAAAACTAACGTCCCAGGAACCATTACCTTTACAACAAAGGGAGATAATATCTGTGTTCCAGACGGTGAGTATATCCATGTTCCTGAAAAACTCTTGCCTCACACGTCATTGCTCACCCTGAATCATTGGATATTCTTAGCTTCTTGCATTTCATTCATAATAGTGGTACTCATTCATTTGCTTCATCTATTTAGGCCAGCCTAAAAATACTTATGTCTGACTTTCATAATCTGTATACTTGGATGGATTTGCGATTACGTTTCCTTCTTTCTTGTAATCATACATGTTAATATTTTTGGTGACAGGGTTTTCTAAAGTACATACTCTTGAATAAATGATACAATATTTATTAAATACTGTACTTCATTTTTTTCGCCTGGTTTCATTCAAAATCAAAACTAGCTTACAAACTCCATTCTTTGGTGAGAAAGATGTGAAATTTCACCAGTAGAATTATGGGGTCCAGCAGAGAGACCTGAAATCAAAGGAGAAGGCATTATCCATTTGGGCTGGAACTTGTTATTTGAATCAAAGAAAACATATACAGAAGAATATCAATGACCATTGTGGATGAAAGCATGCGACGGTTCAATAACTTTAAAGATCCTATATCAATACTATATAACATTGCCCATATTGCCAGTTAGGCTCATGTACTGTTTAATCACTGAGTATATCAGTGAACTGGTTTTAACCTAAGGACTTTTGTTGAACTTGAACTAAAGTCCACTTTCAGTCAACTGCAACTTGCATTATAGCCAACATTTCTGAACAAAACTAATTACATGTACATCTTTCCCAGGACCTACTGAGAGTCTGTTTATACAGTTAAATTCTAAGATTATATAAGAAAACTATCTGGCCCATTTACAGATCTGAATGAGTTTGGATTGTGACTAAGCTCTATAGTGATGATCAAAGGAGACAGCCTGGAATTGTTTATAACATCTCCTGGGGCACAGGACTAAGGAAGGTTTGGAAGTCACCACAAAATTTATGAGGTCTATAGGGATGTTTGACAGTGTGACCATGAATGGTCCAGATGTAACTGGTTAAGTAATTAGTGAGTCTTAGATGCACAGATCAGGTCTAAATGTATCATTGACAGACCTGTCATCTGGTCAGACTCATAGCTCACTAAATGCTATTACACCATCAGAAATAGTCTAATTCTCCTTCAAACTGAATGAAACAATTTAAGGCACCATGTGTAAGACCCTAATCACCCCAGATGTTTCCCCCAGACAATCTCCCTTGCTCCACACTGTCCCATGTATTTTCTGTGACATACTGCATTTTGTGGATAGCATATGTTCCCCATACATTACATCATGTCAGTTGTTTACTTTACTGCTAACTCTTCCTGTATATCCAAGTGCAGACATTGTCTTGCTGGCTTTCTTCAACATCCACAACTCTGGATTCTGGCTATAAGTTCTATGAAAGCTCTAAAAGCAGGAAACTTGTGACTCTAAGCCATCCTCCTAACTGAAAACAAAGGATGTCAGCCTACATGTACATGCTGTATGTTTGCCTAATTACTATTCCAGGCTGACAGGTTTATAATGGTTTTAAAGTTACGAATGTATATAATTATTTCTTCACTGAGTCCGTCTCATGAGAATTAGTTCTGCTGTACTGATCATTCAGGCAACACAAGGTATGTACTGTGGACAGTCTGTGACAATCAAATTGAAAACTTTGTTCCAAAGTTTGACTATCGATGACAATTTCTTCTGTACAGTGATCAGTTCAATTTTGCGATGGAATTTAATTGTTTGTTGCATCTGCCTTCGATAAAATTGGAGATTTCAATTTTAAACTAATATTTGTTGCTTGGATGTGACTTTGGACAGAATATGCAGCTGTTATCGATGTTTGATTATGTGTTTGTGGGAGAGCATAGATTGAATAGATTTATGTAGATTTATGTAGATCTAGTATTATATGAGCGATTTCACGTCACATAAGTAACATTTGTGACAGTTACTTCGAAGTTTGCTCACTCAGACATATACATGTATGAAGAAACACACCTTTCAACTTTTACCTCATAAGTATATTGGATTAGTATCATAGGTTCTATATGGGATATGTTACAACTCCTATCATTCACTTTATCGGTTCACAGACCTTCATTTGTAAGTAAGTAACTTACGTCACATAAGTAACTTACGTGACAGAGTACAATTCAGATCTGTGAACTGATAAAGTGAGTGAAAGGAGTTGTAAAATGTCCCATATATAAGGTATGATACCAGTTGAATATGCTAATGAGGTTTTAGCTGTACAGTGGGTTTTTTTCTTTTTTTTTTTTAATGAGTGTGTAAACTTTGAGGTAACTGTCACATGTTACTTGCATGACGTGAAATCACCCATATACAGTATTCAAAGTTTAGTTCACCATTCAGAATATACACTACATACATGTTCATTGTCCATTATGTCAGATGCATTGACAGTATTCATTGTAGCTTGAGCCCACCTAGTAGAGAGACATTAAGCCAAGAAGAGGAGGAACTGTTGCTCTTCTGTGACGATGTCCATAGTTCAGTCCAATAATTTGTCGACTAGGAACCTTAACGTTAACAGAGTTGAATCAGGATATTTGTCTGTCTAGTATCCAACCATTCTTGAGCAGGGCTTCATAAACCAATATTTAACATACTGCAATTCTGAGTTGTTGGTCTGGGTCAGCTGACTGAGCCCAGTACTGTTTGTACCCTTCATTGATACCTTTATTGTAACTGGTGAAGATCTACTACCCCTGCACTGATCATAGATAGACACTTCTCATGAACAGTATTGATTCCTACAAAGATCTTGCCTTTAAGTGATGTAGCGCGGGCCGCAGTGTATCAGATTGATTGATTAGACTAGGGGTGGTTAACTCCGACAGCGGGCCACTTCCCAGATAGGTTAGTGCTTGATACCGCGGGAGCTTCGCTGCCTTGAGTTCATCCCTCCACGTTACGGAAAGGCTCTTTGCGGCGCAAAACCAAAGCCACCTTGTTCATAGATTTACATGTTAAACGGTATTGATAAACATTCCATCATCGCGACTCCGATAAGACTTTGCCAGCGTGGCATAATCCATTTACAATTTCAGCCAGCATACCAATATGTCAACTAATTTCTTGTGCAGTTACGGTGTACTGATAACCTGTTTATGGATCACATCTTTTTTCCCCTCGCCACTCTAAACCGCAATAATTCCAATGTGACAAAGAGATGATCATGTTATTTTTTCGACTATGTACATGTGCTAATTTGAGACGAGCAATCTTTGTCACCTGTCAGCCTACATGTAGCTATTTCTGTCTCTCAACAAATTACACTTTTCTTTGATCTGATACATCAATATGCATACTATGTATATCTGATGATGGTAGACAAACTCTGGTAAATGTATAAATGAATATCTCTTTCTTTTCTAACCTCTTTCATCAAAGTGAACGGCACAATATTTTTCTTGACCAAACAGATCCATGAGAGTCAATAAAGGTGTGTCACTGCTGTTAAATTTGCCTTCCAAATGGGTCATCATAAACCTTTGTCTGTTGTCATATTCTACAATAGTGTTCAATGATTAACTTCTGTGTTAAAGGTTTGGTTAACTTCTGTGTTAAAGGTTTGGTTAACTTCTGTGATAACGGTTTTTATGTGGTGCTTCAACACCTGTCCTCTTGACCGTTACATAAACTCCTTGATTGGTTGGTTGGATGACGTGTTGTTATTAGTCAATGAAAATCTTGATTTTCTTTTTAACAATTGAATTCACCAATCAAATGGTTTAAAACTGACCTATTATGAATTGATTCACTAAGGTTGGATGTACAAACCTTCGACAATGGTAATGACAATGGCCAATTCCCATAGTTCAATGATGTAATGTCGAGGTGTTGACACAACTGGTGCACAGCATGTGGGCCACCATGATCTTCGACTTGCTCTCTTGATCTTGCCCCTATGTTTATTACATGGAGCAGGTTTTCCAACTCTTGATAACTGGTGTACATATGAAAATATGGATAAAATATTCCCACCATTCCAAGAAAGGGAAACCAAGCTTACATTTATGATAATCCTGGCAGTCTCGGGTCAAAAATATACCAGTTACCATCAGTTGTAAAACTTGCTCCATGTTATAAACACAGGTGAGAGGTCAAGAGAACAACCCGAAGATCATGGTAGCCCACATGCTGTGCACCAGGGCCAGACAGCAATGTCCAGGAATTAACTTGAACTATAGTTAGAATTGGCCATTGTGCTGATCCCAGTTTTCCTATTTCTATGGTTGTGAACCTGCTCAGATGACAGCCGCAGGGGTCGAAATGTTTGAAAATCTCCACCTGTCACATGTGACAGGTAGAATCATTTTCTACCTGTCACATTAAATTACAACCTGAACAAAACCATGTCATTCATTTTTCCATGGTTAAAACTGTAATGATGATGAACTACCTCAGAGGCTGTCAATCAAGTGATTGCGAAAATATTTTTTTGTCACCCACTGTAAAATATAATGTACATGAATGTACCTTTCTTTGATAAGCTTACGTTTTGTGTTGAACATTGTATTTGTTCAGAACACCTGCCTGAACAATGGAACTTTGACATACATGTGTGGCTAAAGACGAGCAGTGATCGACTATATATCACCAAAATAACAAGAACTTGTGATTCAAAATAAATGTTTATTTATTACTGGTACATGTGCCACTTTCTACAGCAGCTACACTATCATGACTGTAGGCCTACATATACTGTATTCTGTGTTTGACATTAAATTCTGACCTGCAATTTCAAGGAAATCTAAAAACTTAAAATTCAGCAATGACATTGGTCAACTACTTGCCCCCAGCTTGTCTTTGTCTTGTTACCATATGAAAACATAACAGGGCTGCATCTGGAGCCAATTTAGTTTCGGAAAACATATGGGCGCCCAAAACTGGATTTCTGAAGGAAATACTCGTAGAAAAAGCTTTTGGGAGCCTCAATATCAATCTGATTGCATACATGTAGCTGGGTACCAGTATTGAATTTCATGGCTCTTTGCGCAGAAATTCCCTAACGAAAATTGGGCCCTCAATGAATTAGGAATGGGATGGGAACCTGCAAAAAATTCCTGGATGCAGACTTGCGTAAGCAACAAATCTATCTATACTTGCGGATAAAAATGCACAAATCGTGTTTCAGATGAATGTGCAAAATTTCACTTCTCGGAGAAAAATTGTCTCCGATATGTAGCTGAAAATCCCGTTCCCTCTCAGTCAATCATCAATGTGAGACAGACAGTCATAGTTCGATCAGCTGATCAGCCAGTGCCGGTGTCCGTGGCACAGTCACGGCTCAGCTGGTCGGCAAGCCGCCCAATTTATTAGTTTCCTCCACATTATTCCGTTTGAGGAAATTATCCATTTCAAAAGTTAAAGAAGTCAATTTTTTTTCAGAGATATGAGTGCTGGTCTCTTCCAGTGCTTCCCGCCACGGACATAAACACAAAAGAAATGATGACGTAGACAACTAGCTAGCAATATCGGGAACCCTCAATTTTCCCAAGATATATAAGCAATAAACGGGCCTTCGAGGGAACCCGACAGTCATGAGATCACATGCTTGGACAACTTACCTCCCTTGAAGTTCTTCACACAGATATCGTAATAAAGTGGAGAACGAATGTCGGCGAAACATTACGTTTATTTTTTAGTTGAATTTCGGTGTTTTCCTGATTTCTTGAACATCGTAATGATTTATGGAACTGATAAAACAGTTAGTAGAAGTTTTTTTCTACCTGTCACTTGCGACAGGTAGTTTTTTGTTCTACCTGTCACAAGGAAATATTACCTGTCAGCGACAGGTGGACAGGCGGACTTTTCGACCCCTGCTTTGAGCCTATGATAGCAGGCACAATACATGTAAATGACTATATACATCATTTTCAATTGCAAGTCAACTTGTTGACAACTTCGAAATGTACATGTACATGTAGTTCCAGCCCTCGCAATTAGCCACGGCAAACAGCAATTGCCGTGGTAAATGCTGGGGTAAAATCACTTCGCGTCGGCAGTTTTTTTGCCGTGGGTCGTAAAGTGATGTTGTTGTTGTTGTCAGTAAACAACATACGGTCGATGGTAAAATACGTCTCCTTGAACTGGCTTTTCTTGCTAATAAATTTGGTTTTAATAAACGAGACAGCTACTGGTGCTGTGGTTGTTTGATTGCATAATTTGGAGACATCGGTCGGCAAAATGCACTTTTCCAAGAACTGACAGTCACAGACAGCCGATCATTCCCGATCTGGAAAGCACAGATCTTCAATTGGATGTCTGTCACTCTCCAGCATGCAGGGCATTTCTCCACTGGCGTTTCTTCGTTGTCGCAATAGCACAGGCGACCGCATATGAGGAGAGTGCTCTAGGGAATGATGAGGGTTACGATGAAGGTGAATTCACGTACAGTTAGTATTATTGTATTATGAATGGCACGGCAACCTGAAATAGTGAACTGAGTAGTAATCTTAAATTAATTATTTACAGCTGGCACTAAATATCTTATATACTCCATGTGTTCATACATTACCCGGAATATAATTTGCCCGACATTTGGGGTTACCGTACTCCACGTAAGCCCCTACAATTACCATTCTCCTGCACAGCGGTATTTAAAAGTTTTGACAGTGACAATTTGTTTTGCTTTGCCATCGTACGAGAGCATGACGATGCTGACGAAATGGTGAAATTTGAGGTTGTCGTCCATAAAGCCTGAACTGGCGGACAATGGTGGAAACTGTGCTCGAAATTTTCTTTACTTTTTGAGGCGTGCAAGATCGGCCAACATGTTACGACCACGTGGCTTTGTCACTATCGCCGTATCGGATAAATGGATAGCTGGAACCTGAGGTAATAAAAAACTGGAATGCCTCCGGCCGACTATATGGGCAAGTTCGCGGCAAACCAAGAAACGGCAATAATATTAAGCTGTCGTTGGATGTGCTGAATATTCTGGAGGCGGAATACAAAAACTTTACCAGAAGGAGTTAGGAAAATCGGAGTTTTTATTCATTCTTGTTTGCAAAGAAGCCAAGGCAAAATTTAAAATATTGTTTGTTTGATTAACCCTACAGGCCCCCACCTATAACTTTAGGGTTTTTTTTATTTTAACTTTTTTTTTAATTCATCTAAGAAATATAGGGTATTCCTGAAACTATCTTATTAGGCTTCCGACGAAAGTCGGAAGACTTCTTATAATTGTTCGGATTATTATTAGGGGGCCAAGCCAGTATGGCTGGTCACCTTTTGTTATTGGTATTATTATTAGGGTTGCAAGCCACAGGCGTGCAAACCTATTGTTATTGCTAACGTGTGATTCCGCCGGATTTTGTGTCAACTGTATCCCGGCCGCTGTTTAACCGATGAAGTCGAAACTTCACATAAGTATTGGGGAATGTGAGATCTAGTGCATATCAAAAGAAGAAGCTGATTGGTCAGATGGTTCGGCGGCCATCTTGCATTTTCCCTAAAACCTTTCAAGATCTTCTCCGCTAGAACCGCTGGGTCGATTGACTCGAAACTTGGTACACATGCTCAATGGATCTGGGGCTCTCAGATTTGCATTTGAAAATTTGTTCCGTGAAACAAGATGGCCGCCATTAACCAATCAAAATTGTCGGTTTTTCAAATAACGGATTTGGACGGGGAAGGTGGCTTCCTATATGCACTGCGATATGGCGATCATGAATATGCAAAAATTTTGGTCCTCAGTCACGTGGTTTGGCCACCATCTTGAATTTTGTCAGAAACGGAGCACATCTTGTAGAGCCTATATCTCTGGGACTACGATAGGTACAGCCTTATAGTTTGTAGTATTTTATTGTGCAGAAGCAGCTCTTTCAGAAGTGTGTTTACCCTTTTTACGTAGGTTCAATAGTTTCGCCACTATAGAGGAATCAAAATTGTCAAATTTTCAAATGAAGACATTATTAGGGTTGCAAGCCACAGGCGTGCAAACCTATTGTTATTGCTAATGTGTGATTCCGCCGGATTTTGTGTCAACTGTATCCCGGTCGCTGTTTAACCGATGAAGTCGAAACTTCACATAAGTATTGGGGAATGTGAGATCTAGTGCATATCAAACGAAGAAGCTGATTGGTCAGATGGTTCGGCGGCCATCTTGGATTTTCCCTAAAACCTTTGGATCTTCTCCTCTGGAACCGCTGGGTCGATTGACTCGAAACTTGGTACACATGCTCAATGGATCTGGGGCTCTCAGATTTGCATTTGAAAATTTGTTCCGTAAAACAAGATGGCCGCCATTAACCAATCAATATTGTCGGTTTTTCAAATAACGGATTTGGACGGAGAAAGTGGCTACATATATGCACTGCGATATGGCGATCATGAATATGCAAAAATTTTGGTCCTCAGTAACGTGGTTTGGCCACCATCTTGAATTTTGTCAGAAACGGAGCACATCTTGTAGAGCCTATATCTCTGGGACTACGATAGGTACAGCCTTATAGTTTGTAGTATTATATTGTCCAGAAGCAGCTCTTTCAGAGGTGTGTCTACCCTTTTTACGTAGGTTCAATAGTTTCGCCGCTATAGAGGAATCAAAATTGTCAAATTTTCAAATGAAGACATTATTAGGGTTGCAAGCCACAGGCGTGCAAACCTATTGTGATTGCTAATGTGTGATTCCGCCGGATTTTGTGTCAACTGTATCCCGGCCGCTGTTTAACCGATGAAGTCGAAACTTCACATAAGTATTGGGAATGTGAGATCTAGTGCATATCAAAAGAAGAAGCTGATTGGTCAGATGGTTCGGCGGCCATCTTCGATTTTCTCTAAAATCTTTCAAGATCTTCTCCTCTGGAACCGCTGGGTCGATTGACTCGAAACTTGGTACACATGCTCAATGGATCTGGGGCTCTCAGATTTGCATTTGAAAATTTGTTTCGTAAAACAAGATGGCCGCCATTAACCAATCAAAATTGTCGGTTTTTCAAATAACGGATTTGGACGGAGAAAGTGGCTAGATATATGCACTGCGATATGGCGATCATGAATATGCAACAATTTTGGTGCTCAGTAACGTGGTTTGGCCACCATCTTGAATTTTGTCAGAAACGGAGCACATCTTGTAGAGCTCATATCTCTGGGACTACGATAGGTACAGCCTTATAGTTTGTAGTATTATATTGTCCAGAAGCAGCTCTTTCAGAAGTGTGTCTACCATTTTTACGTAGGTTCAATAGTTTCGCCGCTATAGAGGAATCAAAATTGTCAAATTTTCAAATAATGCCGAAAATCGCATAATTTGAGAAGTATAATTCTGTTCAATATTACACAAACAACGAGTCGGGTTATTCTGAGTTTTGGCATAGGTACTCCTTGTATAACTGCTATGATGGCAGTGAAATTGCAGGATGATCGTATTAATAGTTCCGAAGCTATGGTAGAACGTGAAATTTGAGTAGGTCTGAGCATATGGCTGAAAGTAAGCTTCACAAAAGCACACTGTGGAAAGCACTATCTCCAGGCGACGAAATTCCAAGCTCAACTTTCTCCATTCATGTCTTTGTCTGGACTCCAGGGACCGTTTTCTGTACTTATTTCAACGTACTAACATTCGATGAAGGAGCCGTCTAGGGCACAAACAGAGGCCAGAAACGTGTTTCCCACGTGCTGCTGGCCAAGAAAAAGTGTTTTTTGAAGCTCTAAATCCATTTATTAGGAACATTATTAGGGTTGCAAGTCACAGGCGTGCAAACCTATTGTTATTGCTAATGTGTGATTCCGCCGGATTGTGTGTCAACTGTACCGTTGTTCAACCGATGAAGGTATTGGTATTGGGGAATGTGGAATCTAGCTCATATTAACCCTACCTGGCCTGAGGGGGGGCGGAAAGTCCCCCCTAGTGAACTTTTCTCTGCTGTTCCGAAACGACAAAACCGAGGAGGCTGAAACCTAATGACTTTTAAGTTTATCTTATTGGGGTCATTTTGAGCCTATTTTCAATTACCCCCGGGCAGAGGATCATGGGTAAATTCAAAATGGCGGCCATGTGGTATCCGCGAAAGTCGTGTTTTTCAATCTTTTCGCTCAATGTTTTTCACATTTTCCGTGCATAAAAGGCCTGAGAAGTATTTTATTTATGCACAACTAATTATTCTCTATTTTATTAGATTTTTTCGAGAGAAAAATCTGAAAAATGAAAATTTCGAAAAATCGACCTCAAAAAGGCCGAAAAATGGCTTCCGAGATGATTACGTCACTGTGACGTCATCATGGCGGAGATATTGGATTTTTTTACATTTTCCGGTAGAGCTTGATACTGTGTGGTAAGTTTCAGCGCTCTAGCCTTAGTGGTAGAGAAAATATATAGGGGGCACTTTCCGCCCCCCCCCCCAGGCTGCGATACACCCCAAATCGCCAGGCCAGATAGGGTTAAAAGAAGAAGCCGATTGGTCGGATGGTTCGTCGGCCATCTTGGATTTTCCCTAAAAAGATTTTCTCCTCTGGAACCGCTGGGTCGATTGACTCGAAATTTGGTACACAGGATCTGTGGATCTAGGGCTCTCAAATTACGATTTGAAAAATTGCTCCATAAAATAGAATGGCCGCCATTGACCAATCAAAATTGTCGGTTTTTCAAATAACGGATTTGGACGGGAAAAGTGGCTACATATATGCATTTTGATATGGCGATTAGGAATGTGCAAAAATTTTGGTCCTGGGTCACGTGGTTTGGCCGCCATCTTGAATTTTGTCAAAAAATGAACACATCTTTTAGGGTCTATAACTCTGGAACTATAGGTGGTACAGCCTTGCAGTTTGTTGCTTTATATTATCCAGGAGAAGCTCTTTCGGAAATATGTTCAGCATTTCAACGTAGCTTCAATAGTATCCCTGCTATTCCCAGATGTAAATCACCCAAATTTGCGAATTGACAGATTGTTCTTCAGTGGTAACTATGTAGGTTAGATCTAAAAGGAATAAATAACGTTTTGCCAAATCGGCTTCCAGGTCTAAAACTACTGTTGTTGGTTCATTGTCTGCGATATGTGCTTGCAACCCGAGGATTGCCGCTCGCGGCTATATTTATTATTATTATTATTATTATTATTATTATTATTCTTATTCTTCTTCCACCAGATTTTACGTCACTCGTACAGTCAACACCGATACGCCGATATCGCTGAAACTTCACATGGTGATTGGCCCATATTGGAACTACTGCATATCCCCCAATTAAGCTGATTGGCCAAAAGCTTCGGCGGCCATCTTGGATTTACCTTCCAAAAAAAGTATGATTTCAAAGATCTTCTTCTCTGGAACCACTGGGTCGATTGACTCGAAACTTGGTACACATGCTCAATGGATCTGGGGCTCTCAGATTTGCATTTCAAAATTTGTTCCGTAAAACAAGATGGCCGCCATTGACCAATCAAAATTGTCGGATTTTCAAATGACGGATTTGGAAGGGGAAAGTGACTACATATATGCATTGTGGTATGGCGATCACGAATATGTAAAAATCATGCTCCTAGGTCACGTGGTTTGGCCGCCATCTTGAATTTTGTCAAAAATTGGACTCATCTTGTACCGGCTATAACTCTGGAACTATGGGTGGTACAACCTTGCAGTTTGTTACATTATATTGTCCAGGAGCAGCTCTTTCGGAAATATGTCAACCGTTTTTACCTAGCTTCAATAGTTTTCCCGCTATTCTCAATCGAAGTTCACCCAAATTGGTCAATTATCCGATTTTCAAGCAACGGATTTCGATAGCGGAAGTGACTATATGTATGTTATGGGACTCGCCAATGCAGAATATGGCGGATTCGTGGTGGTTGAGCCTATTAGATCTAATGCATATCCAAAGAAGATGCCGATTGGTCGAAATGTTCGGCGGCCATCTTGGATTTTCCCTAAAGCACTCTAAGATCTTCTTCTCTGGAACCGCAATAGTTACGAACTTCTAATTTGGTGCCCTTTACTTCCAATGCTGTGTTCTTTCGTTGACAATGACTCCGTACCGGGAACAGTAATTGTGGAAAACTTGAACAGTTACGAGAGAGCCGTTAGTTTGACATAATACAGGGTAGACAGAGGGTTTAGCGATCCTGGTATTCGTAAACAAAAAAGGTGAATATTTTGATTCATCGGAAGTGCGCGCGTCTGTCTTCAAATACGCGCGAGTGTTCCTCTCACGGCTGCAGCGTAGGAACTTAGCTGCTCGGCAGGGATATCATTTAGGTGTCGATGATTAAAGTCCCTGAAACGAGGGAGTATTTGATGTCGCCGTTTACGTGGAATGTTCCCAGTTGAAGCACGAATGGGCGGGTGCAAACAAGGTAGACATTTCATTACCAATTTGGGAACAATACCCAGTCGACTAAAATCGCGCGCCAAAATACGTAATTGAAACGGCATCTCTGCCACTGTATCTTGTCGTTGTTTGTTTCACACGATTCGTGGCTGAAGTTTCTGGAACAGGTCACCAATTTTGATTGAGGGGATATATATATGTATGTGTGTTTGGAATTGACAGTAAGAATGCATTCGCGTTGTTGCAGGGGCAGGCATACAATTTCCGCCCCCAATTAGCATGCTGTTTGAAGTATGTTGATGTACATGGACGCAATTAGTATTGAGCGACATAAATTCAGTGCCCAGATACAGCGGACTCATACAGAAAACCATAGACTTTCAATAGTTTATCTTTTAGCAATTGTTTGGATAACAGCGCATAAGGATGAAAGTTCACACTCGACCTAAGGCGCTCGCAATCTTGACAAATTAAACTTTCCGGAAAATGTGTAGTATATATAATGGAAATCTTGGCCCCTACATTGCCGCTCGCGGCTATATTTAGGGGGCCAAGCCAGTATGGCTGGTCACCTTTTGTTATTGGTATTATTATTATTATTATTATTATTATTATTATTATTCTTCTTCCACCAGATTTTACGTCACTCGTACAGTCAACACCGATACGCCGATATCGCTGAAACTTCACATGGTGATTGGCCCATATTGGAACTACTGCATATCCCCCAATTAAGCTGATTGGCCAAAAGCTTCGGCGGCCATCTTGGATTTACCTTCCAAAAAAGTATGATTTCAAAGATCTTCTTCTCTGGAACCACTGGGTCGATTGACTCGAAACTTGGTACACATGCTCAATGGATCTGGGGCTCTCAGATTTGCATTTCAAAATTTGTTCCGTAAAACAAGATGGCCGCCATTGACCAATCAAAATTGTCGGATTTTCAAATGACGGATTTGGAAGGGGAAAGTGACTACATATATGCATTGTGGTATGGCGATCACGAATATGTAAAAATCATGCTCCTAGGTCACGTGGTTTGGCCGCCATCTTGAATTTTGTCAAAAATTGGACTCATCTTGTACCGGCTATAACTCTGGAACTATGGGTGGTACAACCTTGCAGTTTGTTACATTATATTGTCCAGGAGCAGCTCTTTCGGAAATATGTCAACCGTTTTTACCTAGCTTCAATAGTTTTCCCGCTATTCTCAATCGAAGTTCACCCAAATTGGTCAATTATCAGATTTTCAAGCAACGGATTTCGATAGCGGAAGTGACTATATGTATGTTATGGGACTCGCCAATGCAGAATATGGCGGATTCGTGGTGGTTGAGCCTATTAGATCTAATGCATATCCAAAGAAGATGCCGATTGGTCGAAATGTTCGGCGGCCATCTTGGATTTTCCCTAAAGCACTCTAAGATCTTCTTCTCTGGAACCGCAATAGTTACGAACTTCTAATTTGGTGCCCTTTACTTCCAATGCTGTGTTCTTTCGTTGACAATGACTCCGTACCGGGAACAGTAATTGTGGAAAATTGAACAGTTACGAGAGAGCCGTTAGTTTGACATAATACAGGGTAGACAGAGGGTTAGCGATCCAGCGATCCTGGTATTCGTAAACAAAAAAGGTGAATATTTTGATTCATCGGAAGTGCGCGCGTCTGTCTTCAAATACGCGCGAGTGTTCCTCTCACGGCTGCAGCGTAGGAACTTAGCTGCTCGGCAGGGATATCATTGCAGCGTAGGAACTTAGCTGCTCGGCAGGGATATCATTTAGGTGTCGATGATTAAAGTCCCTGAAACGAGGGAGTATTTGATGTCGCCGTTTACGTGGAATGTTCCCAGTTGAAGCACGAATGGGCGGGTGCAAACAAGGTAGACATTTCATTACCAATTTGGGAACAATACCCAGTCGACTAAAATCGCGCGCCAAAATACGTAATTGAAACGGCATCTCTGCCACTGTATCTTGTCGTTGTTTGTTTCACACGATTCGTGGCTGAAGTTTCTGGAACAGGTCACCAATTTTGATTGAGGGGATATATATATGTATGTGTGTTTGGAATTGACAGTAAGAATGCATTCGCGTTGTTGCAGGGGCAGGCATACAATTTCCGCCCCCAATTAGCATGCTGTTTGAAGTATGTTGATGTACATGGACGCAATTAGTATTGAGCGACATAAATTCAGTGCCCAGATACAGCGGACTCATACAGAAAACCATAGACTTTCAATAGTTTATCTTTTAGCAATTGTTTGGATAACAGCGCATAAGGATGAAAGTTCACACTCGACCTAAGGCGCTCGCAATCTTGACAAATTAAACTTTCCGGAAAATGTGTAGTATATATAATGGAAATCTTGGCCCCTACATTGCCGCTCGCGGCTATATTTATTTTTATTATTCTCCCTGATTTTGTCCGTGCTAAATCTCAGCAACCATCAGACCAATCATGCTCAATCTTCACACACATATTAGACATGTGGAGATCTAGTGCATATTGAAAATTGGTTTTAATTGGTCGAAGGGTTCAGCGGCCATCTTGGATTTATCCCGTTTTCAGAAAAATCTTCAAAACCCTACTCCTCTGGAACCATTCGACTAATCAACACGAAACTTGGTACACATAATCAATGGATCGGGGTCTTTGAAAACTCAATAAGAGAAGTTGCTCCGTAAAACAAAATGGCCGCCAGCGGCCAATCAAAATGACCGGATTTTTAAGTAACTGATTTGGACGGGGAAAGTGACAAAATATATGTTATATGATATGGAGATCACGAATATGCCAAAATTTTGCTTCTAGGTCAGGTGGTTTGGCCGCCATCTTGGATTTTGTGAAAAACGGCACACATTTAACTGATGTTTGAAGAGCTGTAACTCTTGAACCGTGAGAGATGCAGGCTTCTAATTTGTTGCATTCTATTCTCCAGAAGCAACTCTTTCACAAATTTGCTATCCATATTTTTCGTAGCTCTAATAGTTTTGCCGCTATAGAGGAATGAAAGTTGTCAGATTTTCAAATAATGCCGAAAATCACATAATTTGAGAAGTAATTTTGTTCAATATTAGACAAACGACGAGTCAGATTATTCTTAGTTTTGGCGCACATACTCCTTGTATTAAGGATGTGACGACAGAGAAATTACAGCATGATCGTTCGAATGGTTTCGGAGGTATGGTGGAAGGTGAAATTTTATTAGGTCTGAGCATTTGGCTGAAACTATACTTAACAAAAGCAGACTGTGAGAAGCGCTATCTCCGGGCCACCAATTTCCAAGCTCAACTTTCTTCATTCAAGTCTTTGTCTGGACTCCAGGGACCGTTTTCTGTACCTATTTTATCCTACTAACATTTTGATTTCGATGAAGGAGCCGTCTAGGACGCAAACAAAGGCCAGAAACGACTTTCCCACGTGCTGCTGACCAAGAAAAAGTGTTTTTTGAAGCTCTAAATCCATTTTTGAATTTTTGGCATGTTGCCAACAGTTGAGTAAATGAGCCTGCACGTTTCACGGGGTGGCTAGACGGATGCTAATCGTGCACCATAAGTATCTGCGCATGAAATATGGCTATAGCAATTGCAAAGACAGCCTAGATATGGAAGCCATCATAACTGCTTGCAGTTCTAGTATTGAAGTTATATCTGTTAACCAGGAAAACTCAAATCCACACAAGTGGTAATATTTTCTCTGTTTCGCACATCTCGTGTCTCTACTCCCATGAAGCAATAATGTCACCAGGTATGTGATCATGAAAAAGTTCAATTGAGAACTAAAATTAAAATAATAAAACTAAAAATTGACCTACCAACGCATGGTTTGTAGCAAGGTTATGTTACCCCAAACAAAAAACTTGAATTTTTGCTCAATGGTCAGTACATATGACCAGAAGTTCATCTGTATTTTATGAACTTCTGATATGACAAAAATGAATGCATCCAATTGTAGTGGAAAATCTGTGAATTCCAGCAAACATCCTGGGCAAGTCATTTAATTATCGTAGTCAAAACTAGATCTACTGCAAAAAAAATATGCCGTGGTGAAGCCCTTTTTTGCCGTGGCCAATTGATTTCTCCTCAGCAATTTTTTTGCCGTGGAGAATTTTCCTAATTGTGAGGGCTGTATATAAATCCCGTCAAATTTCAAACTACATTTGTTAGCCTATCAGGTGGCTAGTTTGATGAAACAATTCCAGAATCACGCCCAAATTAGCACGTGGACCAATATACATGTAGTGAACGTTATCGGAAAACAGTATCCAAATATAACAATTTCCAGACTGTACTCGGTAAACCGTAAAGATCAAAGGGTTTACTCTCACCGAAAAGTCTGGCTTTGTTAGGCAGCAGAAAATATCAAAAGATCGTGCCATGTGAAGGTGTTAATATTTGTGAACGAAACGTCATTCATTGTCAAAGTTAAAAGGCAGAAATTGTTGTGATTGGCTTATTATGGGATCTCGCAGAATATCAGCAAACATTTTGCACAAATTTTTCATAGCCTCAAGTCTAAATGGTATTCTCCTGATTTACCATCTTGGTTTACCTGGATGGGGTTGATTTCACTGATTTGTGATAGGCTTCTGTTTTGTGACCACATGCATGTGTGATTTGAGTTTGTTGTACCTAGGCATAGTCATTCTTCAGATATGATGGTAATGAGAAAAACAAAGACAGATGAACATATTACGTGTCTGATGACAATACCGCAATGATAATCTTGGCTGTACATGTAGTTCATAACCTGATGTGTGTCTAGTGTTCAGTTAGCCAAGGCCTTACTTGAAATATTGTGGTATTAGCCAGAGATGAATGGACAAATTTGACCCAGTGACCCAGAATAAATAGGTCAATCTCACCGAATTTTGATAGGCTTCTGCTTTAAGACCATATACATATGTGAAGTAAGTTCGGAGCTTCTAGGCATAGTCATTCTTGAGATACGGTGGTAACAATCAATTCATGATAAATTGACACAGTTTGACCTGGTGACCTGGGAAAATATGGAAAATAGGCATCTGCTCTGTGACCATATGCATGTGTGATGTAAGTTTGGTATTCCTAGGCATAGTCATTCTTGAGATATGGTGGTAATGAGAAATCGGAGGCCGATGGATGAACGGACGTACAATGTACATTGTCCAAGGGGTAAAACTGTTTGTTACCCTTGACTTGCAAAAATACTGCTTTACTTTTCATGAAATTAGCAAGATGTCCACTGAAAATTCACATGTGAAACAATGTGTGAAAACATCGCACAAATTATACATATCTA
The DNA here is from genome assembly GCA_036873755.1 of Hanleya hanleyi. Taxonomy (NCBI): domain Eukaryota; kingdom Metazoa; phylum Mollusca; class Polyplacophora; order Lepidopleurida; family Hanleyidae; genus Hanleya; species Hanleya hanleyi. Next base: position 32,317 of record JAVTVY010021520.1, on the reverse strand, counting down.
GAAATTTCTCTTTTTCTCAGGTCTTAATTACAATATTTGTTCCCATGCCTGTCATGAGAAAATGCAGCACCGTGACTGGTATGTAGGCCGTCACAGTGAATATTTTTGCCTTTGTTTTCTTAAAAAACAAACGATGATGATTATAGCTGGGAGGCAAATGCGACTCCAATTTCTTTTTTATCTGATATTCCCATGTATTTTTCATACACATACATGTACTGTAGATTTTAAAGTGTGATCATTCACCTGCCAAGTGGATACACAATCAATTGACGAGGTCACTAATTATGGCACATGTAGGTGTTGGAGCCTAAAGGCTAGCAAATGACTAACAAATCCCGGACTTGTTCAAAATTGAAGTTTATGGTCAATAATAGATCTGCCCTGATACTGGCAGGTACATTGACACATGGCTCGCATCTGTTCCTTTTGTCTGCCCTCTTTCCTATGTCTTCAGCAGTGGGCTTTTTTTAACTACTGAAAACTGGTGTAAATATGGTAAATATAGCTCAAGTTATCCCACTATAATTCCAAGAAAGGACCATTATTGATAACTGTGGCAATTTCAGGTCAAAAGGGAGTCCAGTTAAATAAATGATTAAAATATTTTCTAGGCTATCACCCAACCTATAACCACCTGGGTCAACTATACGCGGTAATACTGACCCTGGGATCATGTACGTATCCATTTTCAGCCTACTTTCGGCAATTAAAGCGAGGATTTCTCGAAATCGACACCACGTGATGTCGTCAGGCAATCAGCTAAACTCTACCGACATAATCCCAATGTAACCCGCCAGTATACGGGAAAGTATCAGATATAGCCCCGCAATAATGGCGACACACGATTCTCAGGCCATTTTATGGATGGCGAAGTGTGAACAAATGGGCTATTACAATTCAATCAACCTAAATATTGTGGACAAATTTCAATCCATTGTTCTAATAAATTTAATCACTTTCGGAAAATCATGAAAATAATGAAGAAACAATGGATTATGTCAACTTCCTGTTCTAATCAATTTGATCACCCCTAATTTCAATTATGGAGAGAAATTTCACTTCCTGTGATTGAATTATTAGGGGAGAGGATAGGAGTTTGGATGGTTAAGATTGCCACTTCTGGTTCCCTGTACCATTCTCAGAATAGGGCATTGACATGATTCAAGGCTAAAGCAGAAGGCCTACTTGGAACTGGGCCAATCACCTGTCCTGTTACAGCTGTAATGAGGAGTGATGAAGGAATTATATACAAGTACATGTGCTCTGGTTCATCACTCTACTGTCCTTTCTCAATTATATACATGTACATGTGCTCTGGTTCATCACTCTACTGTCCTTTCTCAATTACGTAGGTACATGTATGTCTTATCCAAGTAATACAATTAACTCACCTATGTAATTTATTTCCCAGTTCTATTTTTCGTGAACTCATTCGTTTTCTTAATTTTTTTTTGTGTTGGCTATGGATGTTAATCAGATGGCATGAAATTACAAGAAATTTAACACCGACTTTATGTAGGTCAATTTATGCACAGGCACGGACTGACACATCATTGTAAACCACGCCAGGTCAGAGTTCAATGACTGATGGATCATCAATCAAAGGTGGATAGGACTGAATTAAATAAAACTTAGATTTAATTAGATTAGGTTTTTCACTTTGTACATGTACTGAAACTGAGGGGCCGTTGGAGATCAGATCTATATATTTTTCAAAAGTGGAAGGCATGGGCAAAGGGATTTATAAATCTCTTATCTTAAAAATGTTCGTATAGAAGAGTTCAAATAGGGCGGCTATATATTAGCTTATGCCATGTAGAAATTCATGTGATACTGATCACGATATGGGATGAAGTTTACATGTACTCCTTACCAATAAATAGCATAAACTCCGATTTTTTGAGTACGCTATGGTAGGTCTCAGATTAAATGGCAAGCGTAGTTTTGTTTGGAGTGTTTCGTATTCCTGTACAAACGTAAATGCAGAGAACAAAGTTTAACAAGTTTGCAATTTCTCGAAAGACAGAAAGTGCAAACACTTTATTGTAATACTTATCAAAGGGCTTGGGGGATGGAACAGCATGGATTTTCTCCCAATTGATTTGAAAGTTCATCGGATACCAAAATGACAACATTCTCCAGACATCTGGTTTCCCACCCTTGCAAGGACTTCCTGTCCCAATAAATTTTAAAATCTCATTATTTTGATGTACTGAAGTGTAGTTCCTCTGTGGTTGCAATCATTATACATCTAGACAGTTGCTCCAGTTTGGATTCGGTATCCTTCAGCCACAAATGTGCTGTACAAATAATTTGACCATATAGACAGAATGAAACTGTCAGACCTATTAAATGATTGGGGAATATTCTTCAAATAGTAATTAAGGCACATACATGTAACTTATGTCATGGATAGCCAATCAATATCAGAACAGACTGACATCGAGCGGCAAGGTTATCTTTGAACTCCAAGCTTTGAACTTCTTTGGCAAGCAGCCGGTTACACATACATGTATATAGTTGTTTTAACGGGAAATGTACATTTCCATTGAACAGCCAATCAAATTTAAAATTTGGAGAGGTCATACAGGGGCACTCCTGTTTCTTGAATATGGAGCTACATGTTTATAGAGCTACATGTACATGTACAACATCACCAAACAGTAGTGTGTAGAGAAACCATATGTCACATTTGGTCAAGACCAGTTTAATAGGTTAGTCTTCGACTTGGTGTGTGAAGAGGCTGAATTGGAGATTATAAGAACAGGGAAGTCTATTTTCAAGGCACAGCAGCTGTTCTTTCCAGGCAGAGGATGTTCCCAGCTGAGCCCAGCCATCAATAGGCTTTGCTGACAGCAGTCTGACCAGCCATCTAGACCATGCAAGCACATGGCCAGGCCACATCGTATATTGATGGAAGACAAGGGAAGAGGTCTCATCAAACACATTCCACGGTTTACCACCAAAACCTGCAAAAATTTACACACAAGAAAGAGATACAGTGAAGGGGTGCACACGTGAAGGGGGTTTTGCTGCGAAAGAGCTTGACATCTGGCCAACAGATATCAGATGGTATTTTGGACATGACACAAATATCAGAAGAATTCACCCATTTTCCACATGTGCCGGCCACATAAGGCAGCTTATTGAAGAGCATGCAATGCAGTCCCTTTAAGCTCAGCTGCTGTTTGTCTGTTAATCCTGAATACTTGGCAATATAATAGGGCATAAATATATTGAAAATCCAGTGGAGGCTGAAAATAATGAGCAATTGTTCTCCTTTCACAATATTAAAGCCAATGCAACTATAGGCCTACTGAGAACTATAATTTTTCGGGACAATCCCGCAAAATTGAAAAAATACACTGTAATTTATATATATATATAAACTACAGACCCAGTAAAATGTAAACGTACATCAGAGGCCCCATAAAAATGTAATAATATATCATTCGAATATGAATATGAGGCAGATGAGCGGTTTTTATTCGAAGTGAGACATGAAATTAAAAATATTCTTAATCCATATTCAGTGATGGAACTGAATTTCTATGTACGCATCTGCCCTCAAGATAAAATAGATGACACACATCACACAATCTTGAAACTTAAATTAGTACTGTATACATACATGTACATGTATAATATACTTTAGTTTTAACTAAAACCTAATGCTGAGGGGCCTCATATTAGGTTGGATGCGGGGGGGGGGGAGATCAGGAATAGCCTACATGAATCATCTTCATTTTATCCAGCCAATTTCTACGTTCCCACTTCGAATCTGCCTTGATTTATCTGACCAGCTAACGACAGAAGAACCAATCAGAACGTACACATCGATTGCGAGTTAAGTCTGTAGAGTGACATCATCCTCTATTACCGGAGTCCTTCCTCCTAATATGGTGCCCACTAATTAGGTCAGCCAATCAATAACGCTCTTGTGTGACCCATTTCGAATTTCAAATGTTTTCGAGGTCAGTGACGTCGTGTCTATTTATAAGTTATTTGAACACTGAAGGGGTCCAGATATATCAAGGGAAGTTCGAAGTGGGAACGTAGAAATTGGCTGGATAAAATGAAGATGACATGAATGTGAACATGTACATACGATGTGCCGTGTGTTTAACTCTTTTTTGTTGTTGTAATACATGTATCTGTGGGGTCAAAAAAGAACTTGGGAAAAGTTATATTTAATTCAGGATAAAGTCATATGTCATATGGTCCATTACAGTGTTAACCCAGCAATTACAGAGTGTGAAATATTAAATCAAATTCTAGTTGCCTATGGGCAAGTACGGGCAACGAACATATCCAAATGCATTGCAATTCAAGAAGAATTTGGTTGCCCAAAGGAAATTTTGGTTGCCCCGGGCAACCGGGCAAAGGGCTATTTCGCGTTTCAACTGAGCAAGCCAATAACTTGGGTTTCAACATTTACTGGTCGATTCAATAATCCCAATAGGGCAATATTGTATGAGTTGGCCAATGACCCAAGGTCCTGGTACATTGTAGCAGGGACAATAAAACAGTTAATATCAGAATTGAGTCTGATTTGAAGGTCTATTTTACATGTGAGGCTACATGATATGGTCAACTGTCTGGCATAGCCAGCAGGGTGGTATATGAAGCCAGGATATAACATTTTGCTAGATTTGGACAGCCTATTGAACTTTATTTTCCCAACATGTATCTCTCTCAGGTTTAATAAATTGGAGAGGTGGACTCCCCCAAGTTAAATTGGACAGGCGGACTATCATATTTTAAATTGGACAGGCAGATTCTCCCATGTTAAATTGGACATGAGCACTCTCCCATGTTAAATTGGACTGGAGCACTCTTCCATGTTAAATTGGACTGGAGCACTCTCCCATGTTAAATTGGACAGGCGGGCTATCCCATTTTTCAGGTTTCTGGTATAACACCAGGATAGCTAGGATTCACCTACTGACCGAGCATGGATAAAAGTAGTCCCTTCTGAGGGGACACTGTGACCAGCAGCAGTTATACATGTAAACAGATGTTGGACAGTTGCTGCTTGAGTCTGAGACAGCTGATGGGAATTTATTTCATGCCAATTAAGAAAAGTTCAAGAGCCAAGTGCATCTTTCAGACCTCCTCTTAACTGGGAGCACATGGCCCGTCTTGGAAGATGAGTGATCTATGATGACCCAGCTGGACCACCAACAGATGGCTAGTAAGACACATGTTTGTCAGTGAAATGTTCACTTCCTGAAGACATAAGTTACTGAAGCACTGGCTTACATGCAGACAAGCAATTAATTCTTTATGTGCATCATATATACATGTACATCAGTGCTCACAAAACCCGGTCGACAACTCGCCAATGGCGACTAAAAAATGACAACTGGCGACTGAATTTTCCAGTCACTCGCCAATGTGTCGATTAAAAAATAGAGTAACTCGGCAAAGTGGCGAGTGAATTTTTGGTCAATGAAGTGTTTAGTCGCCAAAGTATTTTTGTGTTTAGTTTATCAGGCAGCGAAATCCAATCAGGCCTAAAATGTACAGGAAATAATGACAGAATAATGCCGACGATACTGATATGGGGAAGCCTAGTCTATTTATAGAGACCACGTGGTCTGATGTAATATCCGTGCTCTTGAAATCATGCGCAGGCGTGACACAATAAGATCACGTGCTCGCCCTAGAAAAGTTAATCCACGACCCGCTGACCGTTCTCAGCCAATGAAATCATCATAGTAAAAATTATAGTAAACAAATTCTATGAAACAATCTTGGCGGGAATTTGCAAGTTCAACGTCAAGAATGCGATGGTATGCCTGAAGCACGACATGTGCGTTTTGACTTCAGTGTCGCTTCTAAAACAATTGTAGTCAAGTAAAACCAGCTCAGTAAATTTATATGCTGAAAGACAAACGTCATGTGGTAAAAGTTTGCAGAGAAGAGTTTGGAACTTTTGTTTCACCTGACCCGACTTTTCATTCAAGCCATTTCGGATTTGCGTAACCGACACACAATCGTTTCGTTTCCTTCGCGCAAAATTTCGAGGGTATTTTTTTTCTCTTTTATTTTTCAAACTAACACTGGATTATCATGTTGTTGGAAAGACTGATTCGTCTGTCACTTTATTACATCGAAAGGTCGTTAGGGATTGGCGAGTGAATAAAACTTTAGGTCGCCAATGTGGCGAGTAGATTTTTAGCCTCACTCGACAAATGGCGACCAACTGAAAAAAAATTTTGTGACCCCTGTACATGTAGTTCAATTAACACAGACTGCCAACTAATATACAAATGTATAAAAGACTTTTTTCTTTTTTGCCATCTTCAACGTCATTAAATGGGAGCTTATTTAACTCAATTAAAAGGAAGTTAAGTGGCATGAGATTGGATGGATGAATGGATGCAATCCTCTCAACTTTTAATTTTGCCAAGTTGCGAGATTTGAGCCCCCCCCCAAATGCGGAATTCGATGTGTCATTTCATACAATTTTTCACAGGTTTTATTCCAAATAACAGCAGTTGGTATTAACAATCACCCTTCATTGAGTTTATAGGTTCTACATAAATATTTTTTAACCAAGTTCAGAAATTTTTCGAAATTACAGATTTCTTTTTTTCTGCAGACTGGAGCAGTTTTAAAGGACTGACATTGGTTATTTTATAAATAATCTCACCAATATGGGGTGGATGCATTAAACATGGATATAGCTGTGTGAGACAGATGTTGAATGCATACGAGTTGATAGATAGATCTATCTACTTGGGCACCCTATCACACCACGATGGGCACTGGCCCACTGTTTCTGAAAACTTGCTTCTAAAACTTTAGGAAGGTACAGGTATATAGTCAAGTATGGAACTCACAATGCATCTGAATGATTATAAACAGGAGAGGATGAAATCTTTAACTGATCTCCACTGCCAAAGTACATGTAGCAAATTGGACAGAATCAGAACATTGAACATAACATATCATGGTGTTGGCCAGGGACCCGTCCACCTGTTCATGGGACAGGCACAGGCAAAAATCTAGAGACAATGTCTGACAGCCAAGGTGGGTTAAAGGTGAAATGCAAATCTATTTCATTTGGTTTTATTTGAAGTATTTTGTCTTCCTGTATTTGAAATATTTCAAAAAGTTCTGTATAGTTGATCAAAGCCTGGCCCATTTCAGAAATGAAGTCCATATCGCTCATAGATCTGCCATTGTGTGACGCTGATTTAATTGTAATGTTCCATCAGACCACCTGGCTGGATGTCAATTCTGGGCCGACATGACATCACAATCAAGAAGTGAGTGAGTGAATATGATTTATCGTCGCTTTCAACACTATTTCAGTCATATCACGACGTGTTCCTTTTCACACCCGGAAACCACACAGGTAGGGTCCTATACCTTTTAACATCCGGGTCCCCACGGGTGTGATCCTATTCCTTTTCACACCCGGAAACCCCACAAGTGCCCCAGTGAGTCACCTCTTATGACAAGCTCTCTGAGGAGCTGAGGCCTATTCTTACCATGACCTGGAGTGTGCACAACAACACCCCAGGTCAATTCCTGGGAGCCCCACGGGGTAAGTAATGCCGGTTTGCAAATCAGAATTCAGTTAGGCTTCGGATACCAACTTTTTAAAAGCTTGTAGAAGACAAAATACTTCAAAGTAAAAGAGATACATACAGGGGTTAGCATCCAACTTTCAGGGTATTTATATCGGAAAAACATGCCCTTCAACCCCTTTGGCTTCAGGCCTGAGGGGATGGTATCAGGCTTAGTGACCAATAGCTATCAGAGTAGACAAATTGAGAAAGAGCTCTATTTGGTGTGGCAACAGGATACGATATATGAAACTTAATCGATAAGGAATCACCACATGGGGAATCACTATGAACATATCTCAATATCGATTTTCAGTGCTCTCTATTTTGTGCACAGCAATTAAACATTTGTACAGACTGTCCGTTCTGTTTGAAGATATTACTCCATTCATTGGGTTAAAGGAAATAATGAAATGTTCGTTGTTGTATTTTACTTGATATATACATTCATCAACATGGGCCATCAATATATTGGGCAAAACATAATTTTCCAAGGCAATTTAGAAACGCCAGGGCAGTGAACGAAACCCTACTAATACATGTGCCTGGAGTCGACAGTTTGACAGAAAGCAAATAAGCCATCATAAAAATAGTTCCCTTGTGAAGGAGGAATTCCTAAGAATCCACTGAATCGTTGCACAACCAGATAATTAGCAGGGTCGTCTGGACTGCATGTCACCATGATGGCATCGATATATCTGTTCACATTATATTTATCCACATCTTTCACACTTGAAGGTCTTGCCTGAAGACAGTTTGTTTACAACACAGTGAAATTGCACTCCAAATGCTTCATTTTGTGATAGATTTACAGATATATGTAGTCTGATGGGTCATCCAAAGCCCTGGAATATGGACAGCCCTCTTCCTCCAAATACACTCTTATGTACATGAAATAACACCATGTTAAACAAGAGTCCAAGGCTTGAACTGGGGCTTCAATATATGCAAACATTCATGAGGGCTGGCACCAGTGAAACCAAAAATTCAAGACTGCAGCAATATTTCACCTGCCTATCCAAATGGCACTGCCTAATGCCATCCTTGAACAATCCAGAGACAAGTCTAAGGCTGGTTGCGCTTACGAGAATGAATGTACATGTACATGTGGTACTTGATAAAACTAGAGCATAGTCTGAGGGATGCACACATTTGATCAAAATGATCAGTAAGGCTGCTTACAAGATACCCCCCGTAAGGGCATAGATACATGGGGGTGGTTAACGTTTCACGAGTAAGCTGAATGGGATTGTGGCGGTGGAAATCATCAGTAAGCATGCTTACAAGATACCCCCCGGATGCACATTTGATAGAAATTGACGAGTATTTGTAGAGGAATAAAAGTATACATGTTATGGGTGGCGGCACGGTATGTAACTAGTTGACAATGAGACCTCGCTCGGTTGGAGTGCGGTTAACGGATTGTCTATGCATGTGTCGAGAGGAGTTTAATGGATTGTTCAGAAAATTGATGTTAATAATGATTGTTGAGAATGGGGTTATGCAGGCATATAGTGTTTTACCTAACTGTTGTTACCACTAGAACCGGACTTGGGACTTGAAATGGGCTGTTGCAACAGATAGGCGAATTACTGTCATCTGGATAACCACATTGAAGAGGAAAAGGAAGTAAATGGGAAGTGAAATATTAAACTTACTACCTGTAGACACATATGCAACATCCTGAGCTAGGTCTCATGGTATGGCAGCTACATACAAAATTTGAGAAGAATCTAATCAGCCGTTGTCAAGTTATGCTCCAGAAATGGAATGTTACGGACCAACTGAGAAAATTCTGCCCATAGGTGGCGCCACCTGTAGACGCACATGCGCCAAACGCAATCCCAAGCGAGGTCTCATGGTATGGCAGCTGCATACCAAATTTGAGAGGAATCCAAGTAGCGGTTGTCAAGTTATGCTCCGGAAACGAAATGTTACGGACCGACATGAGAAACTTTTGACCCTAGGTGGCGCCACCTGTAGACGCACATGCGCCAAACGCAATCCCAAGCAAGGTCTCATGGTATGGTAGCTGCATACCAAATCTGAGAGGAATCCGAGTAGTGGTTGTCAAGTTATGCTCCGGAAACGAAATGTTACGGACGGACGGACGTACGGACGGACGGACGGACAAGCTGAAACCAGTATACGCCCCCTACACTACGTGTCGGGGGGTATAATGATAAACTAAAAGGGGCATAACTCTAGAGAAAAACATCTCGACCAGTCGAAAAAGTTACATGAACATTGTCAAGATGAAACAATTATCTCAACAATCCAATGAAAACACTAGGACTAGATGCATTCAGCAGAGTATTTTTGACGTTTGGGGCCATTCAAGTATTACGTACACAAAAAAATTGGATTCTTCTACCCCTCCCCCCTCCCCTACACAAAATCTAATGCAGACAGCATACACAGGAAAAAATCCTGATTTTTAGACCCCCCCTCGCTGCGCAAGTAATACTTGAATGCCCGCCCTTTGACATTTAAAATGGCAGGAAGTAGTCACATGTGAATGCTCATGTGATGGTTACAATGAAATGCGTACCAATTTTCAAAGCGATATGATGAAGCCTCTGGAGTAGTTCTGTATTTCGATGATAAAGGGGAATAACTCTGGAAAATGTTGCAAGAGGTTGAAAAATCAGATGCACATGAGAACTGCACATGGTGAAGATAATTTACACAAAGTTTCAGAAGAAGTTTACGAAAACTCTACTTGTAACTAGTTGTGTTCTCTAGGTATTGACGGTACAGTACGTATGATGGATTGGCGGACAATGCCTTAACATATGTTCCGTCAAATTGCTAAGGTTAACTTTTCATTACCATGGCATTTGTTAACTCAGGACTCGCTGAATGCTCGGTTATTTGAAGGGTTGCATGGCAGCCAAAGGGTTCTCTTCAGGGTCAGGCATGTATAGATAATTTTGACAGGCCACATTGAACAATCTGGCCCAGTCTGACATCTTCACCTCAGCAGTTGGATAAGATAATACGATTTAGTTAAAAGGGTAAAAATGAGAAAATATTTCCACTAGTGTCATTTTTAAAGATTGCAGAAGTGTGGTAAACATGGTAGATCGCTAAATACTAAAACTGCTGTTTATGAGAGTGAGATCACAGTCCTCAAAGTGTAAATGCGGTACTTTTGCAATTTTACGTCATATTAAGGATAATCTTCCAAATTATAGTATTTACATGTATACCCTGTTTCTTGTTTTATGACTTTAATTTTAACAATTTCAATGTTATTAATGTTAATTTAGGGCCAACGCCACGAGCATGTCGGAACTTGTGACATTATGGAACTATTAACCACTTTACAAATTTGTTCAATTCTCTGTATTGCCGTGACATCCCGCAGACTGTGCAAGACGCTCGAACTATGACGTGTCACAGAGGCAGTGAAGATTTCTCTCCCACTGTACATGTACACATGTAGAAAGCTGCCTTTGAATCCTCTGAGACAGACTACGAGTGAAATATTTGGAGAAAAACTTTATTACATTTTGTTATTCACATCATTATCTTGAATATAACGTACACTTATAAGTACCCCAGTTTCACTTTAAGGTTATATTGCAAGGAGAATACATGTGACAATGTAAGCAAGTTGTTTTTACCAGAGTTGACAAGCTTAGGGTGTGATCACACTGTTTTTGGATGGGGATACTAATCACACCCCCTCAAAATGAAGAAATGTGTATACTCAAAGTCGAAACTAACTACATTCATATAATTTGTATTCATGGGGAAAAAAGAACTTCCATCTTGTAAACAGATTATTATGTTGGAGTTTATAGAAACAAGGCATCAGTGGATTCCAGTTTGAAAACTCTTGCTTGATTAGTCAATTCAAATTTTCAAAATCAAATCCTGCATTTTCATTGGGTTGTGGAGAAAATTGGAAGAAAATCCATCCAATCATAAAGATTATGTAAAGGTTCATTGGAGAAGCCCATCATTTACTGAAAATATTATTTCGGCAAGAAAGTTTCATTTGACAACAAAGCCGGCAAGCAGTCATGAACTTCCATGCAAGCTGACACCTTTATAAATGTCTTGATCGACAGTCACCATAGAGTGAGAAGAGATTTGTCAACAGCAGAATTACCAATCTGTGGAAATGTATATACATGTAGATCAGTTGAAAATATATGCCAGTTATCATTAGTAATTGTATTCTTCCATGTTCAGGGTTAGATCCAGATTTTTAATCAGTCCTTATTTGAAATACATGTTATTCGAAACAATTTCTCAGATGTCTTGCAAGTGAGGGAGTAAATAACATCGCTTTCGACAATATTTCAGTCATATCACGACGTTTGGTTCAAAATATAATTTATTTTCATACATGGAACCCCACGGGTGGGATCATATTCATTTTTACACATGGAAACCCCACAGGTGCCTCAGTTAGTTGCCTCTTATGACAAGCTTTAGTTTCTGAGGAGCTGAAGCTCGTAATTATTCCCAAGCCCCATAGGGCAGTCTTGAAAGAAGTCAGAAGTCCATACTGCCAAAAATATAAAACATTATGTCCATTGTCATTTTATTTTTGTATTCTTGCAACAATCACTATCAGTTTACTTTGAACTTCACTTTCTGACCGATTCAGCTATGTTTTCTGAAATAAAATCTTAGTTGTGCAAAAATTGGTCATTTTTACGGATGCTGAGGCTTAGACGTACATGTAAGCCTGATGTTGAAGTATTGGCAGAAAAAACTTCTACTACTACTAGTACCAAGAAATGTATTCGCAAAGTTACAGTGGGTCACATATCAGTGCGCAGAGTCAAGCTGGTGTTGCAAATTTATATCGGAAACAAAGATTGCAATCGTATGTATACATACATACACATTGTAATCTGCGCAGGCGGAGGGAAAAGAAATATTACCAGCTCTTATTTCTGCTCTCAACAGTTTTATAGGTCAGTACAGCACACTGCTTAAAATAGATGCTTCCCTAATTCTATCTGAAATGTATAGATGACGTTACATTAATATTAATGCAACAATATACAATGCGTACACATCTGCATTGATCCAGAAATAAATTTTTTACCTATGACCACATAATTCATGGACACATCAAGGTTGATGTCAATTATAACACGATACTGTACTGTGGGCTTACAAGCTTATACTTCCTCCTCGCCAAAGGACTGAAATGTACAATGTACATGTATTACCACTTTACAGGGCCGTAGCCAGGATTTCTTGAGGGATGGTTAACTTCATTTCATGAATATGGTAGATCAGGGGGTTCGCTATATGGAAAATGGGACAAAATGGGGTCTTCAGTCATACAGACCCAAGCTGAAATAACGAACGGTAAACTCTTCTCCTGGACGTTTTACAATTTCAGTTTTAGGAGACCCCTGATGGGTTACCATAATGGAGCAGTGTTACCATGTATTTAACCCTAAATCATCGGCCACAGGTTATCGATGACATTGTAAACGGTAACAGGTTTCCTGATAAAATAGTACAGCACAGGCCTGGTCATAATATTTGTCACGCCTGGAATAGAATTTTACCACAAATCCATCCATTTGGATTCTTCTCAAGTTTTATGTATGAGAATCCACATGGATTAACCTAAACCCTCGAGTCCCACTCTACATTGTCAGAAATGTCATTCACAGGTTTGTTTATTTCTAAGAGATCTCGAAAAGATTTGATTACACGCTTGATAAATCTGTTTTTAATGGAGAACGTGACTGATCAGATTACGGTGAGATTATGGTGAGAGATAAATCGGGACATCATGTATTACATGTACAGTAATCCCTATAATAAATCAATCATAGGAAGTAAAACTTGCCACAATGAAATATTGGGATAACCAAATTTATTAGAAAAGGAAGTTTACAAAATGGTTCAAAATCATGCATATAATCCATTATTTCTTCGTTATTCCAATGATTTTTGAGGATGATCAAATCTATAAGAACTGTCGATTGAATTTTGTCCCTGAAGTTGGGGGAGACTGAAATATTTTTTCAGGATTACTGCGAAATACACATGTAAACTCATGCAATATTGAAGCTGTACATGTACTCCACTTGATGTATGTGAATAATTGAATACTGGATGATCAGTTCAGCGTGAATTCATGTGAAATACATGACATAATACATCAAGTTATTATATATTATCCAAGATAATTAATTTTTCCAATCATGTAGGTGAACTATGTGCACGAAAATGTAGACATTACATTTTGTGTGAAGTATTAATATTTGAACAAGTAACACAGACATTGTGTGCCAGAGACCCATCCACCTGTCCAGGCAATTTCAAATTTGGACAGGCAAAAGTATGCAAATTTAATATGGCTGACATAGGAAAAATAGGGACTCCGCCCTGTCCAAATCTAGCAAAATGTGTTATTTGGACAGACAGATTTTATCAATTATATCCGGACTAACAGCCTGGACACAGATTTATACATGCACCTGTAGTTCGAAAGAATCATGGAACGAGTAGTTTTTTTATTTTTTTTTTATTTTATGAATTTTATACCAAATTATGTTCTCTCTTCAGAAGAAATGTCTATCAACTTTTTCAGTCTTTAATCATGTTATAGAGCAATGAAGTGCCAGAATAGCAATTTAAACAGGTAATTAACACAGCATTGATAGATGAACCTCTGGCTCAATAAGCAGCCCAGACAACTCAATTAGGATCATTCTTGTACCTATTATAATCAGGGGCTAATTATAGAGAGCCTTGAGGCCCAATGACCCAGTGACCAGTTTCTTCTTTTTATTTTTACTTTTTTTTATTTTCTAGCATTAGAGCCAGGTCACATAGAATCTATTTACTGAAAGTACATCAACTGTAATCTACATCTCCAGAACCACCCTGCATGATGCTGCTGTATTAATATATAGATCGAAGTCAACCACTGATAATCTTGCACTGCCAAATCTAGAACCATCCAATCAATTTCAGGCTATCCTCCATAATTGCATGGTTGCAGAGTTGTATACTTCACTTTGTCAGCCGGAACCCATCTTCGTTCATCAAGACAATTTCTACGCTCATGCTCTGAACTTGCCTTGGTCGGACGGGCTGCCATTCTTGTTCAAACGCAGCCTGTATGGCCTCATGAATATGCATGACGTATTATCCATTATCTTTCCCAAACGTGCTCCGAGACGGCATCAGTTATTGGCTGGCATTGACATTACCAGGGCTCGAATTGGCGGCCTGCAAATTGCAATTTGCAGGCCAAATTTGAGGTGTTGCAGGCCATGTGAAAATTCGCCTGCAAAAAAAAAAAAAAAAAAAAATTGCAGGTCATAATTTCTGTGGCAGAAATTGTTATTATCTTCTGTTCAGTGGATATTCTGGAGATCATTTTCGTCGACGGCATGTCCAAAAGGTAGAAAACTTTTCATCTTTTTCAACACAAAATACATCGTCGTGGTCGAGTTCAGATCGATGGCAAAAGTAAATATGTTCAGGGGAGTCTGCTCGCGCATTACTTGGAAATAGAGAACTGTTGTCTTCCTTTACTGTCCTTACGCATGCGTGCGCCGCTGTTCTAGGAATCCTATTTCCGTTCGTTTGTTGCCGAGAGACTGGCCAAATAGACAGATTAATTTGCCGGGCTGCCAAATAATGAAATAAATTGTGCGATGGCAAAAGTATCAACTGTATGATCGTGGGGGTTTAACGACTGGCTCAAACCAGACACGGCTTACTCCAACTATAACGTATTATTTCATTAATTATTTCACGTGAGTTCGGTGTTTATTATTAAAAAAAGACACTTATTTATGTGAAGATCGCCTACAAATGTAAAACAGAGCGTCATTTATTCAGAAAAGTTTGTTGAAACGCGTAAAAACGCACCTTGTTGACAAGCTCCTCCAACGAAAACCCGGAAGGCAATCTCAACGTTAAAGATGTCAAATTGAAGGGCAACAACTCCGCTTTCACTCTTCACAGCCTTTCTCGTGTCAGGTGGTAAAAATGCGTCGATTTTATTGGGTAAAATGGTCATGTGTTTCGAATCCTTTCCATTCAACCTCAATAAACCCGCGAAAATGATGATCACCTGACGTAATGCGACTTGCTGATTGGTCAAACTGTGACAACTGCTCATTACCATAAAATATTCACGAGTTACGCATGCGCCCTGGCCGATCTCGACGAAGTCTGAATGGCGCTGGGTTTCGCTGCGGGAAGCCACACTTCGCGTAAACGAAAGAATTTTTACCGATTTACTTGGAATATTCAATAAATATTCAATGATCGTTATGCTACGAGTAACCAGGAATACATACTGTGACATCTATAAGAATTTAGACGAGTTATTAAGTGAAGATGAAGCAAAACAGACCGTCCATCGGTAGTACTCTGAACGTGATAGAATTCTAACGTGAGTTTTACGGTACACAATTTTTCCGAATTACGATTCCTAAATATTTCTAAAGCTGTAAAATGACAAATATGTTCTGAATGTATGTTCAGGGTTTTAAAATGATGTATCGTGCATCAAATACTATCCATTATTTCAATTTATTTATCAATTCCCGTGACCAGACAATCGCCGTTTTTTGAGCCCCATTTTGAACAGTTCAACTCTGCTTGACAGCATGGCACTCACACGTCGACCAGCGTATAAGTGGCCGACAGGACTAGGGTTAAGTGTAAAGTCCGTTATTGAGCTGTGGTCCATCAAAGAATTTCGAAAATCTTATTAAAAAAAATGCAGGTCAAATTTTGCAATTGCAGGTCATCTTGGATTTGACCTGCAAATTTTTTGGAAGGGGTTTTTTTTTGCAGGTCATCTCTCATGCTCTAAAGCGAGCCCTGATTACGTAAGCCTACAGAGGAGGCATGTGCTGGGTTTGATTGTTTCGAATTGACATTTCTGATTTTGAACAATAAAGGCAGCCCATCCAACCAAGGCAAGTTCGAAGTGAGAACGTAGAAATTGGTTTGGTGTAACGAAGATGGCCCAACCCATGACTAGGGATGATATTTGAGGCAAACAGACCGACAATCCAGTACAACAGCAAGTGGAAACTGCAGGTTTCGCACGCAGGCATGGACGCATGGTCAGGGGAGTGAGGTGTTGACAACGTTTCCCTTCCAATCTGAAACTACTACATGTACCATAATATAATATTGCTTGTTCTGGTTAATACAAATACATCTTTTACAAAATCACCCATCCAGGTATTGACCAAGCTTAACGTTGCTTAACTTCGATGATCTGACGAAAACTGGTGTGTCCAACGCTATAAGCCATACCTTGTTCAAATGAATGTCATCATGTCACTCTTTTTGAGGGCCTCGACAAGAAATAAAATATTCATTTTTGCCCCATAGATTGCTCAACAATATCCGAACTTTTCTTTACTCCGAGTCCCTCGACCCTCTGATCAACCTAATTATTACACAGTTATCAAGACCCTCTGATCAACCTTATTATACACGATTATCAATGGTAATGAGTACATGTGAATCTCAAATTAGCTTCTTGCGAAGTTGACTCCTGGCGAACGCAGTTGGTAGTGGTCTAGCCCAAGGGCACTTTTTATCCGGGTTATGGTCAATCTGAAAATATCGGTTGGAATTTGGCGGAGAAATGCACTTATTCGCCCACAGTAATGAGCCCCTGTGAGATAGACCACAGAAAAAGAAGTGCAGACAACAGGAAAATGTGCTTTTCAGGTCACTTGATCATTTTCCACTTGAAAAGACTTACATGTACAGACACCACCTGTTGATCTTCACACAATTGCAGTCTACATTATAAGTGACCCAGTGACCCGGTCTCATTGTTCATTCCAAGTGGATGACAAAAACTTGGGAAGGGGGGATAACTTTCTCCCATAAAGTCTTCACAATGTTGGAGAGCATCTTCTTTAATAATCTATTTGACTTGTGTGAACAGAAACGATTCAAGTAAAATAGGCTATACGCAATAGGAAGTAACTGGTCTGAAATTCAATTTCAAATGTATCAATAAACATCATCTGATGGTTAAAGGTGGACCTTCAGCTAGATGTAAAGATCATTATGTTGCAAGTCCTATCCGAAATATTTTCCATGTACATTGACCACCAGTATTCTCATCTAGGCTGACAAACAGTTTCATCAATTATCGTGCTGGGCAATGTGCAATGGCCTGACACTTCAACTTCAAGCCAAAGTTTCAAAACTCTGGATCGGATAGAAACTGACAAGGCGTAAATGTCAGTTGTTGAGCTTCTCAACAACCAAGGAAAATATGGCTGTAAAAATTGCAGTCAATGTCAATATCCCAAGATTCTTCAAAACCGTGCAGGTCTATGCGGCAAAAGTAGATTTTAACTGTTTTACCCCTCTATAAGGATGTTTTTCCATCTAGCGGCCCAATAATTAGAAGTAATGCACAATTATCACTCATAATTTATGAATGTGGGCAGGTCTAAGCAGAGTATTAATTAACAGTTGCCTGCCCTAGTGACACTTTGAACAACATTGAATTTGGCAGAGTATTTTTGTAAATTCAGAACCTGTGTAAAATCAACATAAACTATTAAGGAGGCTTCTGGCCTTGTATTTTGACGGGGCTGATCAGCCCAGGCCCTGTAAAAAGGCCATGTGAATGCTTTTCACGAATCCTACTTATCAGCCTGGTAGTGTGAACATTAAGTGCTGATAATTTTGTAGTTCACTTAAAATAGTGCTCAATGACCACTCCATGTCCAGTACTAAAATGATCAGCTGTCATTGTGCCTCCAAAATATCTATATATATATCATCTGATCATGATCATGGACAGGCTGACTATAGTCAGCATTAATTTCTTGAATTCCGTAACCCTAGGAGTCAAAATGTTTCATGAAATTTCATCAATGTGAGATATAAGCTTAGACCTATAATATTGAGAAAAAAATGTTGTAAACAGAAATTGAGGGTGTCAGATCAGCCCACTTGCTGCTGTACCCTTGTCAGCATAGAAGTCTACCCCCTGTCTGCATAGAAGTGAAACCTGTACCCTTGTCTGCATAGAAGTCAACCCTATACACCTGTCTGCATAAAAGACAGACCAGTTACCTATACCAGCCGTCTGCAAGTGAGTGAATAGAATTTAACGTCGCTTTCAACAATATTTCAGCTATAAACTGACGAACCAACTAAGCACCACCCAGCCCAGTTGTGTTCTTGCTACTTCAAAGAAAAAAGTGAGTGAGTGAATAGAATTTAACGTCGCTTTCAACAATATTTCAGCTATAAACTGACGAACCAACTAAGCACCACCCAGCCCAGTTGTGTTCCTGCTACTTCAAAGAAAAAATCTTTGAAGCAGCATGGAACCAGATACCCTCCATCCACCCTATAAAACACTAAGGACAGCACACAAGACACAGACAGGACGCTTTAATACATGGTGCAATAAAGACAAGTGATATTACAGTGCTAGACATCACAATATCAAGTTCCTGTTGCTTCTCAGCAAAATGCATTGAAGCAACAGGAACCTGAACCCACCCAACCACCCCAGGGTGCGAAATAGGCCGATTGCCCGGGGCAACCTAAATTTCCTTTGGGCAACCAAATTCTGTCCAAATTGCAATGCATTTGGATGTGTTGGTTGCCCGTGCTTGCCATTGGGCAACTAGAATTTGTTTGTCTATTTCATACCCTGCACCTGCCCAGCCGTCTGCATAGAAGTCAAACCTGTACTACCCTCAGTGTCCGCAAATAAGTCAAACCTGTAATACACCTGTCTGTATAGAAGCCAAACCTGTCAGTGTACGCCTTGTACGCATAGAAGTCAAACCTGTACCCGTCTGCATAGAAGTCAAACCTGTACCTCATCTGCATAAAAGTCAAACCTGTACTGCATCTAACCCTGTCTGCATAGAAGTCAAACCTATACCCCTGTCTGCATAGAAGTCAAACCTGTACTGCATCTAACCCTGTCTGCATAGAAGTCAAACCTATACCCCTGTCTGCATAGAAGTCAAACCTGTACTGCATCTAACCCTGTCTGCATAGAAGTCAAACCTGCACCCCTGTCTGCATAGAAGTCAAACCTGTACTGCATCTAACCCTGTCTGCATAGAAGTCAAACCTATACCCCTGTCTGCATAGAAGTCAAACCTGTACCCGTCTACATAGAAGTCAAACCTATACCCCTGTCTGCATAGAAGTCAAACCTGCACCCCTGTCTACATAGAAGTCAAACCTATACCCCTGTCTGCATAGAAGTCAAATCTACCCCCTGTCTACATAGAAGTCAAACCTGTACATGTACCCCTGTCTGCATAGAAGTCAAACCTATACCCCGTCTGCATAGAAGTCAAACCTGTACATCTGTCTACATAGAGGTCAAACCTGTACACATGTCTGCATATAGAACTTAGAAGTCAAACCTGTATCTGTCTGCATAGAAGTCAAACCTGTACCCCTGTCTGCATAGAAGTCAAACCTGTACCCTGTTTCCATAAAAGTCAAACCTGTACACCAGTCTGCATAGAGGTCAAACTTGTACACCTGTCTGCATAGAAGTCAAACCTGTACAACTGTCTGCACAGAAGTCAAACCTGTACACCTGTCTGCATAAAAGTCAAACCTCAATCTAATTGAAATTAAATCCTATCTGCTCCCCATTTGGATATTGTCGCTTGTAGGATCTAACAGGCTTTTGGTAACTCGCGTGTTAACCAATCCCCAGAACGCTTCATAGCGCTTTGAAGGGAGCATTGATGACAAAGAATTTTTGGTTGGCTCAGCCGAACTAGCCGGCGCGGAGTCTTTTCATGTTGCCGCGGTCCCGACATTGTGGCACCATAATATGGGGTAGATAAATGGACTGATCTTTGGTGTAAACATTGGGGTAAATGGACACAGTGAACCTATCTCCACTCCCCGACTGCAAATGAATGAGTCCAGATGATGATGATGATGTCATAATGCTATTAAATATCCATGGTATGGGCGCTCAGAACACAAAATTCAATTGAAATACGTAAGATCCTGTACAGCGACATGTACGATTGGGGAGCATTGATAGGATATTAATTTATTAAGATTGGTCAAACCTGTACACCTGTCTGCATAGAAGCTGGTCAAACCTGTACATACCTGTCTGCAGAGACGTCAAACTCTGTATCCCTGTATATATGGACAGGGCCATATCCAGAGTTAACTTGGGGACAACCTTTCTTGCCTTTTTTGGGGCGCATTTGTATGTATTTGGGCGCATTTGTATGTAAAAAGCATTAAAATTGACAGTAAAGTTTGGGCGCCCATACCCCTTAACAGGTATCAAAATGACTCTGGATATGGCCCTGATGGAAATCAAACCTGTAAACTTGTCTGCATAGAAGTCAAATCCGCACCATATGTGTCAGTGTGTAAGCCAAGATTGCATACAACATTGATACGAATGTGTAACACTTCCTGAAAGTGATATACTTTGTAATATACTTGGTATGTGTAATAGGAAGGCCTAAAATTAGGTATATCCTGCTCTGTCAACACTATTCAGTGTTCCATATGGCATTCAATGACTGTGGTAATGACTACTCATTTTTCCGAGAGAAAAAAATGTGATTGAAGTACATGTATTTGCATGACGGAGCTACTTTTATGAAAGTTCGACCATTATTATGTAAATGAGAACCAATGTCCAACATCTCACGAAAGAGGTCAGGGAGTTTTGATCTGATGATGCAGCAAGCCAAAATGGCGACCGCTGCACGTCGTAAACAGAATGAGGAGAGAAAGCGGTAACGTGCAGAACAGTGAACAGTTAACCTGGTAGATAGTTAAGTCGATCTGGCCACTCGATTCAGGAGTTTGTGACAATTACATGTATGAGGCACATCAAAATTAAGCGCGGAGCCTGTGAACAGCTCCTTTGTTTCTACCAAAGACAGCAAAATTAACGACGAATAGATGTATTATACAACAACTGACAATACTCTGCAGTTGTTTAAGAGTTTGCCAGTTCACTGACGTCTACAAGAGGTCAAAATAAAATAAAGTGCCAAGTTGCCAACTGTATCCCACACTTGGGCTTTCTATTTTGATATGTTTGTTTGTGTAGCATGTATGATTATTACACTTCATGTAGTCAGTTCAGACAATAACAAGATTTGTTTTACATTTGTACGACCTTTGAAGAAACGCTCCTTGAAACTTGGAAAGTGAAATGGCAACTTTTATAAGTTACAAAATGAAGATTATGTACAGTGATGAAAACACTTCGAATCACACATGAAGACAGTTAAAGACAGACCTATAACATACATGTAAATCGTTCACCTGTACTATTATAATACAGGACTGAACAAACTGACAGTTTACAGAATGTGACATGAGCTGTTACAGTAACACATGATGAAAATGATTGCCTCAGACAGCCCTGTGTCACATCTGGTTATTTTCACCCCTTTACTGGGGTACGACTTCCATAAGATTAATATTAGGAAATACAAATCAATTGCCATTTCAAAATGTATGCCCAATTTTCAGATATTATCGGGCAGATTCCAAGATAAACTAGGCCATTTGGTCCCAGACAGATGGAAAATTAAAATTCGCTTTTGAATGGAATTTTTTCTTTTATATGACTATCTGGAGTCAAAATAATAGAAAAATAGTTATTCCAGAGCAAGGACCCGTGAAATTACACTTCTAGAGGAATTATAACATTTAGCTCCTATATTCAAGGTGTGGCCTTACTGTTGGTCATGAACTAACGATCGAACTCAAAGGGTACCAGATACACGATTACACGTGGTGAAAGCAGCAAGTGGTTGTTGTTGAGTTCGACCCGACAACCTGGTATTAATTTCATGAACTAAAAATGTACAAATATCGAACAATCATCGATAAAGTTACGCTCGTCGCTTGAAGCGAACGTTATTGTAGCGAACGTTATTGTATTGGACCAACAACTGAAACCGAAGAAATAACGAAAACTTGATGAAACGAGAAGACTTTACCATGCACGAACAACACGCTTTGCAAATGGCGCCGAGAAAGAACGAAAACGAGGCTCATCCGGCAAAGAGGTGAAAGGTCGAATGTGTGTGATCGTTTATGTCGAAGTTTGACCAATTTCACGATCACAGCATATGAATGACGTTGAACACGTTAAAATTGTTACACTGATTAATTTGACCAACTCGCGAAAATGTATTGGAGGCCACGGATGGGTCTACAGTCGCGTGGACATTTTAGCACATTTTTCACACCGTACTATTCAGCCGTGTGATCGTCAGTGTTCTTGACAAATTGACCTGACGTTCACAGCCAATGATTGTAAGGCTTTTTTAAAATAGTTAAACAACCTAAAATTAAAAAAATAACATTTATCACACAAGAACAAGCTCAGATTTAACACATCATTGAAGCGTTAAATCTACAGGATTTAGATCACCTATTATCTAAAATGCGTATCAAAGATGGCCACTTTTTCTTCGGGAATATTTGCTGTCAAACTTTCAGTTGTTCTCGACATAAAAATTTGAAAATATATAAAATCATTTCATTGCGTGACCTATGCTTGATATTCATGTTAGAACTCAATATTCTTTATAATTTTGACTTATAAAATATCTGCAACTGGTAATAAAACTGATTTTTAATGTGTTGAAAAATTTGACATGCACGTGGCCTAGAATATCTTAGAAGCTGCCATCTGTGGATGCCTCTAGTTAAGAGGCATTAAGGAAGCATCTAGTTCACAAATCTGAAGATTCAGAAATTTTTAACATACAAAAATCAATTGAATTACGGATCCATACATGCTCGGGGTTAGGGGTTGAAAAATCCCAAATTTCTGCGATATTTACCAAATATATATACTCACCATGGATGATGCTGGAATAAACCATCCTCGCGAGCCAGGAAAATCGATCGATCTGTTAGGAACGAGTTTGGGATATAAATAGATCAAGGGTTTTCCTCTAAATCAAGCCAATCAGTGCAAACAGCTGCGAGGTATGATATGCGACAGGTTTGAATTTCATCGCGGGCCAAACTACTTCCATGTCAACCTGAAATCGACATCGGAAATCAAAACAAAAAACGCTGGCTTGGGAACCGACATGCCAATTCAAAACAAGCGCAGGGAATGAAATGCACGAGATTGTATAATAGAGGCATCGACTCAAGAACTCAATCGAATCACCAAAAATGTCCATGTAAACCCTCTCTGCGAGGATTCAGGTTCTACCTGTGAAGATGGGAATAAACATGATCATCACTGAAAATGAAATCCAACAAAAAGGTAATGTTGCTGCTAAGCCTGTAAAATTGAATTATGCATATAAAAATTTTGTGGATATGAATATGTAATGCAAACAAAATTCAAATCAGTCACAAAATATTGTAAAGGATACAAGTAAGGTCCAAATCGTACCCATCTTCTTGATGTCGTCTTTTATTCCTGCTTACCAGACCTCGGAGTCGGTTGGACATCATTTGTATCCCCTTTTTTGATCACTTCCACGGCGAATAATTAACTTTCTTCTGTTATCATGACTGTGTGTTTGTCGCCCTGATGTTAATTATAAAACAGCTTGACAGTTGTCTATTGTCTTCTCTCGCACCCCTGCTGGTTGAATAAGGTAAAGTGCAAAGTCTGCGACAAAAGTCTTCTACCTGTTTACGCCGTCTTTTCCGACATCATACATGACCTCTTTCCGGCCAAAAAGACTTTCGCTCAGCTCCGCTTTGCCACTGCCAGGCGACAAATTACCCAAACACCGTGCTGTCTTCTACGTTATCTTTGAAACTTTCTTCATACGAACCATACTAGCTTTTCTGTTCTCTAAGTCATCGAACTCTTAAATCACAGAGGGTGGCATTTTTCTGCCATAACTGTATAAATTAATTACTTTCTCAGCAGTAAAAACTCCTCATTTGTGTATTACCTACTCCTCAAAGGAAATGACTCCCAGTTGACCTCACAACCGCGGCTTCCTGGTCCATCGAGCAAGTCAACGATGAAAAATAGTCCAACAAATTGGGTCCGTTAGTTGTCTTAACTCCTCTTGTTACGACTTTGTACTTTGAAATGATCAGATTCAAACACATACGTCCAGGATATGCCAAAATATTTTGTTTGACCTGACGCAAGTCAGAAAAAAAAAAAATTATAAACCGCATTACCGCGGAGTACTAGGGAAATCCCTCTTCAAGGTGAGGGTCGAAAGAAGTAGAGTAAATGTCAGAGGTCGCGCCACACATCCCTACTGACCCCGATAAATTTGTCTGCGGTTGTTTACAATTACATACTTGAAAAGACCCGAACAAAATTTAGAATAGTTGGCCTTTGTAACGCTAAACCAAAGTTGTTCCTGAACAAATCATACCATGGTTCATTTGCCAGCCAAATTACAAGCGCTACAATGGTTCCGCTACGCGGGTGTATTAACACGCATGATGTTCCGTCATGGGTTAAACATAGTTTTTAGGTAACACCCACCACTACGTGTATGTATGAGGGTATCTAAGATTCATAGCGTTATGAATCTTAGCTAGTATGAGGGAACAAACTAGCACTGTGCGAAGACGTACATTTTGATCATTATCTAGCACACACCAATTGTCATTAACCAACATGTTTTGCAATTACCTGTATATTAATATTTAAAATAAACAGGATAATTTCTCCAATAATTGTTTCGTCAGGACCCATGGCCGTGCACTGTGCACAAAGAGTTGGAAATAAATATTTGTTTTCTAACTAGTATTTAAATTTTAATATTAATTATTACTAAGATGTAAAGTAAACAGAAAATGAATAAATATTATGAAATGAAAATATTTAATGAAAATTCATTCTTTCTATATTTTTATTATTGTACACATTTTTGTCCCCCGCCGCAACGCGGCCGGGGACTTTAAAATGGTTCTTGCTTCTATGTGTCCGTGCATGCACGGACATGCCCGTGCAAATACTTCGTAAGCAATAACTTCTAAATGCTTTGTCGGATTCCTCCGAAATTTGGCATCTGCATTCTTTGCGACAAGACATCTCTTGGTATTACGTTTCAGCAAGATCCGCCTGTAGGTGGCGCCACTGGGGTCTTGCTTCTATGTGTCCGTGCATGCACGGACATGTCCGTGCAAATACTTCGTAAGCAATAACTTCTAAATGCTTTGTCGGATTCCTCCGAAATTTGGCATCTGCATTCTTTGCGACAAGACGTCTCTTGGTATTACGTTTCAGCAAGATCCGCCTGTAGGTGGCGCCACTGGGTCTTGTTCCAATCTTTAGTGCATGTCCGTGCAAATACTTCGTAAGCGATAACTCCTAAATGCTTTGTCGGATTCCTCCGAAATTTGGCATCTGCATTCTTTGCGACAAGACGTCTGTTGGTATTACGTTTCAGCAAGATCCGCCTGTAGGTGGCGCCACTGGGTCTTGTTCCAATCTTTAGTGCATGTCCGTGGATGTTCGTGCAAATGCTTCATAAGCGATAACTCCTAAATGCTTTGTCGGATTCCTCCGAAATTTGGCATCTGCATTCTTTGCGACAAGACGTCTGTTGGTATTACGTTTCAGCAAGATCCGCCTGTAGGTGGCGCCACTGGGTCTTGTTCCAATATTTAGTGCATGTCCGTGCAAATACTGCGTAAGCGATAACTCCTAAATGCTTTGTCGGATTCCTCCGAAATTTGGCATCTGCATTCTTTGCGACAAGACGTCGCTGGTATTACGTTTCAGCAAGATCCGCCTGTAGGTGGCGCCACTGGGTCTTGTTCCAATCTTTAATGCATGTCCGTTCATGTTTGTTCAAATCCTTCGCGAGCGATAACTTTCGAACAATTTGTCGGATTTCTTCGAAATTTGGTAAATGCATTCCTGCGACAAAACACCGTTGGTGATGCGTTTCAGCAAAATCCACCCGGAGGTGGCGCCACTAGAGTTCATTCCATTATTCCATGCTGCAAGTGATAACTTAGAAACACTGGGTCGAATTTCTTTGAAATATCCTACATATGTACCTTTCTGGGTAACATGAGAAACGTTGCGGCTCATCGGATTCTTCTCAAATTTGGCATGCATTTACCATGCCAGGAGCTGTTGCTTGGGATTGCCTTTCGCTCACTTGCACTCACAGGTGACCTGGTGGCAACATCACAAATTCGTTTCCGGGTAATAACTTGAGAACTGACCATCGGATTCTTCTCAAATTTTGTATGAATGTACCGTGACATAAGATGTCGCTTGATAATGCATTTCACTGACTTGCGCCTAGAGGTGGCGTCACCTGGTGTCAAAATCTAAATTTGGTTTCTGGGCAATAACTTGAGGACCCTCATCGGATTCTTCTCAAATTTGGTATGCAGATGTCCCCACGATACCATGTTCCTTGGGATTGTATTTTTCCCGCTTCTGCCTACAGGTGGCGTCTCCTGGTGGAAAAATTTGTTTCCGGGCAATAATTTGGCAACTGCTCATCAGATTATTTTCAAATTTTGTATTCATATGTGACCCGCCCCAAATAACATGAACACCGGTGGGCATCTAGTACCGGCAATAACTTGAGGACCCCTCTTCAGAGTCTCAAAGTTCATATGCCGATACCATGACATGAGATGTCATTTGGGATTGTGTTTTGCCTGCTTGCACCTACAGGTGGTGACTCCTTGTGGCAAAGTCTAAATTTGGTTTCTAGGCAATAGGTTGAGGATGCCTTCATATTCTTGTCAAATTTAGTTTGCAGATAATATGCCATGAATTGTCTCTTGGGGTTGCATTTCGGTTACATAATTTTCATGCTACATGGTAAAGAAAATATATTACAGTAGCAATCAACATTCAGTCAGCCATTCGGAGTTGATCTCAAAACCTGGGAAGGTGGAAAGACCCCTCTGCTTCTTACGCCTGTGAAGTAGCTGTTGCCATCCTCATGAATATCTTCTGAAACCGACAGCGCTTATAAATATTGCTGCCATTTTGGCGGGGGACCTAGCATCCTCTGGCTGCTTGTTTCCCGTCAAAGTGGTGTTTGAGAGGTAATGTTCTGTAGTTTGTATAGATACCGACGTTAAATCTTATCCGTACCTTTAGTATGAAACTCTGAGATGCTGTAGGCAGCTATTGTCTGAGTCTTTGTGCAGCTGAAAAGGCTGAAGTCTAGACATATTGTTGTCCCCAGACTTGGCTATTGTATGCATTGTCTCGTGATCCTTACATGGAGTATGAACCCAAAACTCTGAGGGTAAATTATTGGAGTCACCGTCCTCAATAGGCCGATGCGCTTGAACGCTCTAACGTTGGGGAGAACGACCCCACCACCTCTACACACATGCACACTCACTTATACCTAACGCCTAATGTCTTCACACTTTTACGCAAAAAGGGGAGAGGAATAGAGAGAGGAAGAGAAGAATCAAGCCTATTACGGATTACACGGTTTATTACCGTATCCCCTCTATCACAACATACCCAAGCTGGGGAAGCCGCAATCTATCAATGGTCTCCAATCGTATGGTGAAGCAGATAGGATTTAATTTTAAATATATTGGGGAAGCCGATGTGTGCACGTGTAGTATAGAAAGGGCACGTAGACATCTCTTGACCTACTTACATATAATTAATTTCCTGTAATTTCCGGAAGATCATTACCGGTTCCGATTGGAAGTAACATTTTTGACCCCTGCGCATGCGCACAATACCGGATAAAATGGTGTGCACAGGTCAAAGGTCAATTACGGTTACGTGACTGGCACCAGAAGTGACCAAGCTTCCGAATATTACCAGATTTCATGATATGTAAGTAGGTCAAGAGAATTCTATGTGACCTTTCGGAAATGAAAGTGATGTCACAAAGGTCAACGGGTGTATTTGTGCACTTTTGCAAGAGGTGTCTATGTGCCGTTCCGGAATCTGGGGAATTTCTGAGAACCGGCTAACTTACGGTATACAAATTCGAATGACTTTCAGATACCATGTCTCTCAATGCACATCATCAAACGTGGTCCCCGATAATATCGCCAACAGTATGTCCAGAATAATGTCAAGTGGGGAACCCCCATTTACTCCACATGTCCTATATCGAGAATCAGAGGGTCTAGAGACATGCGCATTTCACCTCTCAACAGGTTACCATGAATTATACACTGGTAACCTGTGGGAACCTATTGCATAATTATTAACCTAATGTCATATTATTAGACAAAATTATGGGGACTTGAAAATAGGTTAACACTATTTTTCATATGGCAACCTCCAGGCAACCTGAAAACAGGTTACCACCTTAAATTGAGGCCTGTAGGATAGTGTGGAATGGGGAATAGTGCTGGGCATGCACAACAGGAAGTGGAACAGTGTACAAATAACCAGAGGGCCAAAAGACTTGTGGATTTCACCGTTTGAGTAGCATGGACCCAGGCTTCCTCTCTAGGATATTGTGGGATGAGGAATGGGGCTGCGGATGCGCAACTGGAAGTGGAGCACTGTACCGATCACCAGAGAGCCCACAGACATGAAGATTTCACCGTTTGAGTCGCCTGTATCCAGGTTCTGCCCTAGGGTAGGGTGGGGTGAGGAATAGGGCTGCGTATGCGCAACCGGATGTGGAATACTGTACCGAGAACCAGAGGGCCTAGAGACATGGGAATTTCACTGAATTAGTCGACAGGGCCCATACTTCTGCTCTAGGTGGGCTAAGGAATACGGCTGTGCATGCGCAATCAGAAAAACCAATGCACTATAAATACGAGGGTCAGTGACGGTCTTGGTCATTCTTCGCACGTCATTTCCATCGACCATGTCGCCAGTCCTACGAGCCATCCTTAGTAGTAGTAGTAACCCTTTACAGCGCGCATTTTGACGAGTGCGCAGGTGTTTCTGCGCAGATTTGTGGAGGAAGTGTGGAGGAACTTGGAGGTCACGGGAGGGGCACAGAGGTCAAGTGCAGTATAGTTCCGGCAGAAAGACCAAAAAGCTACCTCCAGCACAGGAGAGTTCCAAATTTGCATATCACGTGACCCAGGTCAAAAATGTATTCATCCGCGGTGATGCGGTCATGTCTGGCGGTGATTCGGTCGCGGGAAAAACCTTCAGCGGAGAAAAAGTAGTCCCTAGATAAAATGGTCCGATTGGGTCGACTGAGGTATCAAAGTGAAGCTTATGTGAGGGGGCATCTAATGGGCTGGGTGTGGGGTTGAAGTATCGGCATTCTGCGCATGCGCGGTGGCCGAAGGGTATGGAAATAGACGTTTTGCAGCTAGGGGAGCTACTAATGGGCCGATTGGGTCGAGTGAGGTATCAAAGTGAAGCTTATGTGAAGGGGTATCTAATGGGCTGGGTGGGTGCATGTAAAATTTTTCCTGAAAAAATACGGAACTCGGACTTTATCGAAAAATCCGGGAAAATGCCTATATGGGGTATGGGGGGTATATTGGTCGCCGGGCTTAACGGGGCTCGCCTGTCAATAGAGTTATCTCCCCCTAGTTCCAGGGTGGGTGTATGTAAAAATTTTCCTGAAAAAAATACGGAATACGGACTTTATTCTAAATTACGGGAAAATGCCTATATGGGGTATGGAAGGTATAGGACCATCCTGGGAAACCTACTTCTCCACATTTGCGGTATAGGTTGTGGGGTCTCGTTTTCTTAGTCTCGTCAAGACAAACATGATAAGAAGTGTCCCGGAGCGAAACGGTGAAATTTTTGAAAAAAGTCACCGAGCCCCATATAGGCCCATACTGGCCTATCAATGTTTGTCCCCCTGGGAAACGTACTTCTATACATTTGCGGTAGGGTTGTGGGGTCTCGTTTTACTCGTCTCGTCATGTAGAACACGATAGGAAGTGTTGCGGAGCGAATCGGTGAAATTTTTGAAAAAGTACGATATAGCCCCATATAGACATATATATATAAATATATATTCCCATACTGGGGTATAGGACCGATGTTTGTCCCCTGGGAAACCCACTTCTCGACATTTGCGGTAGGGTTGTGGGGTCTCGTTTTTCACGTCTCGACATTTAGAACACGATGGGTAGGGTTGCGGAGCGAATTGGTGAAATTTTTGAAAAAAGTCACCAAGGCCTGGGTAGGCCCATAGGCCTATACTGCATGGCTATGGGTGTATAGGGCCATACGGGGTGGACATGTTGGCGTCTAGGTGAGTCCCTGGTGGTCCAATGGGGTCGAGTGAGGTCTTATTTTGAAGCTCTCGTGCAGGAGCATCCGACTGGGCTAATGGTTCGTCCGTGTTCAATAGTCTGCGCATGCGCAGTCTGGCCGGAGTATAGAAAACAGGTATTTTGGGTGCTATGTAGGGGTGTGTTTGGGTTAGAGATGGGCTAATCACGGTTCGAATGGGTCGTGTGAGGTGTCAAAGTGAAGCTTGTGTGGGGTAGAGCCAGAATGGTGTGTTTTTGAATGCAAGTCGCGTCAATCTGCGCATGCGCAGTTGGTTGTAGTAAGTAAAGTGGCCATTTTGGGGCAGTACATGAAGGTGTTTGGGGTAGAGAGGACCATCCTTGGTCCGAATGCATCGTGTGAGGTGTCATTTTGTTGCTCTCGGGGTGTACATTCCGATTTGAGGGATGTCCGCGTCATCGGTGACGTCATCGGTACGAGTAGTAGCGAAAGTGGACATTTTCGGGCAGTACATGAAGGTATTTGGGATCGAGATGGGCTATTCACGGTTCGAATGCGTCCTGGAAGGTGTCATCTTGTAGTTCTCGGGGTGTACATTCCGATTTGAGGATGTTCGCGTCATCTGTGACGTCATCGGTGACGTCATCGGTACGAGTAGTAGCGAAAGTGGACATTTTCGGGCAGTACATGAAGGTATTTGGGGTCGAGATGGGCTATTCACGGTTCGAATGCGTCCTGGAAGGGGTCATCTTGTAGTTCTCGGGATGTACATTCCGATTTAAGGGATGTCCGCGTCATCTGTGACATCATCAGTGACGTCATCAGTACGAGTAGTAGCGAAAGGGGGCATTTTGGGTGCTATGTACGGGTGTGTTTGGGGTAGAGAGGCACCATCCTTGGTTCGAATGGGTCGTGGAGGGTGTCAAAGTGAAGCTTGTGTGGGGTAGAGTCAGAATGGCGTGTTTTTGAATGCAAGTCGCGTCAATCTGCGCATGCGCAGTTGGTTGTAGTAAGTAAAGTGGCCATTTTGGGGCAGTACATGAAGGTGTTTGGGGTAGAGAGGGACCATCCTTGGTCCGAATGCATCGTGTGAGGTGTCATTTTGCTGCTCTCGGGGTGTACATTCCGATTTGAGCGATGTCCGCGTCATCTGTGACGTCATCTGTGACGTCATCGGTACGAGTAGTAGCGAAAGTGGACATTTTCGGGCAGTACATGAAGGTATTTGGGGTCGAGATGGGCTATTCACGGTTCGAATGCGTCCTGGAAGGTGTCATCTTGTAGTTCTCGGGGTGTACATTCGGATTTGAGGGATGTCCGCGTCATCTGTGACGTCATTGATGACGTCATCGGTACGAGTAGTAGCGAAAGTGGACATTTTGTGGGTGCGTGGGGGTGAGTTTGGTGTAGAGAGGGACTATCCTTAGTCCGAATATGTCGTGTGAGGTGTCATTTTGTAGCTCTCGAGGTGTACATTCCGAGTTGAGGCATGTCCGAAGCATCTGTGACGTCATTGCTGACGTCATCAGTAGGAGTAGTAGCGAAAGTGGACATTTTGGGGCAGTGAAGGAAGGTATTCGGAGTAGAGAGGAACCATCCTTGGTCCGAATGCGTCCTGAGAGGTGTCATA